>JAABOM020072816.1:0-35849 GCA_011800125.2 Solanum clarkiae | reverse complement strand
GGGAGGCATGAAAAAGGACCTTGCAGAATTTGTGGCTCAATGTCCAAATTGCCAACAAATGAAAGTAGAACACCAAAGCTAGGAGGTTATATGTAGTAAATAGAGCTTCCAACATGGAAATGGGATATGATCAACATGGATTTTGTTACCGGTTTGCTTGCTCATTTCAGAAGTTTGACTCCATATGTGTAATAGCTGACAGACTTACAAAGTTAGCACACTTCTTGCCAGTCAGGAGTGATTATATAGCTGAAGAGTATGCCAACCTATACCTCAAAGAGATAGTTTGGCTACATGGAGTCCCAATCTCCATTATTCTGATGGGAGGGGGGGGGGCTCAATTCACTGCAAAATTTTGGAAGTCCTTCCAAAGGAGTTTAGGGACACAAGAGAATTTGAGTACAACTTTCCACCCTAAAACAGACGATCAAGCAGAATGTACCATTCAGACACTTGAAGATATGTTGTGAGCTTTTGCATTGGACTTTAAAGGTAGTTGGGTAGACCATTTGCCACTTATTGAATTTGCCTATAATAACAACTACCACTCAAGTATCAAGATGGCACCTTATGAAGATTTGTGTGGGAGGAAATGTCGGTCGCCAATTGGATGGTTTGAAGTGGGTGAAACCACCTTGCTTGGGATCTATCTAGTACAGCAAACCATGGAAAAGGTTAAGATAATACAACAATGGCTAGAAACAACCCAAAGTCATCACAAATCATATGCGGATGCTAGAAGGAGAGGACTGGAATTCTCAATAGGGGATTGGGTATTTTTAAAGGTGTCTCCAATGAAAGGGGTTATGAGATTCGGTAAGAAAGGAAAACTGAGCCAACATTACATAGGGCCATATCAGATTATTAAGAAGTTTGGGCAGGTTGCATATGAACAAAAGCTACCCCAAGAGCTTTTAATGGTTCATCTAGTTTTTTATGTCTCAATGCTTCAAAAATGCATAGGTGACCGATCTCATATCACTCCTATTGAGGGTGTGCAGGTTACCAAAGATCTCACCTATGAAGAATTACCTGTTGCTATTCTAGATTGTCAAGTTAAGAAGCTAAGGAATAAATAAATAGCTTCAGTAAAAGTACTTTAGAGAAACCAGCAAGCAGAAGAAATAACATGGGAGGCCGAGGACGCGATGAAATCAAAATACCCTTACTTATTTGAAGCTAAAGAGGAATTCCAACATGCAGAATTGGGACACTAATAGGTACGTGTGATTGAATACTTAGTGTGTTGTCAAAAGTTGGTGTAAGTAAAGGTTTAAACTTCGTTAAGCTATCCAATTATGCTAACATTCGAGGACGAATGTTCCTAGGGGGGGAGGATGTAACACCCTACATCTTACAATACTAGTACAATGCAAACATGATATGGCTTTCCAAATTAGCGCCAATTTTTAAAAGTGCTCGAATCTCATGTTTTAGGGAGATATGTGTGTCTAGCGTTTAAGAGGGTCAAGTGTATACATGTTTTATCTCAAATTGAGGAGATCATGGACCTAAACAAAGTGAGAGAATTGAGGTGCTTGTAGGACTTAAGAATCTAGCAGGCGAGTCACCTACTTGCTTAGCTTAAATTTGCTAGCTAAACGGAAACGAGGCTCAACGTAGAATTTGTCCAAGTCCAATTATGGATAAAGTCCGTGTTACGGGTGTAACTTTACCCCATGTTTTAACATCATAAATGGAATTTATTTTCAGCCTAAGAAGAATATAAAAAGAGACCAAGTACATCACAACACACTTAACCATTTGGGCCCAAACCAAGTGAAGAGAAATTTGTAAAATGGGCAACCAAATCCCATCAACTTTGAGACCCAATTAGGTCCAAGTAAAAGGGCCATGCTGCTGCATCACTACCTTAATAATATAAGGCTTAAATCATACAAGAAAGTTGGCCAAAATCCCCTTTAAAAAGGCTTACAAATAGCACCTTTGAGTCATTCTTAGACTTGAAAAATTTCAACTTTCACAAACTCTCTCTACACTTTCTTAACCTAGAAAAGCAGCCACAAGGGGACTTTTAGGGTTCTTGGAGAAGTCCTACACCTTGAAGGTAGTGGAAAGTAAGTTTACATATGTGTTTAGTATGATTTTCTTATGAAAAACAAGAGACTATGTTGGTTATGTCTATGCTGAAATTGTTGGACAACATGTATTTCAAAAATTGTTGTACATTTTTCTTGTTTATTTGAAAGCTTTTATCTTTTTAGTTGGATTTATTATGAAGGTAGGCTACTTTTGGTTATGAGTATTTATTCTATAATGACATATAAAGGCTGCTGCACCATTTTTATAGTCCGTGAAAGTAAGTTCTTGTGTGATATCATAATTGTGGTCGTAATAGGAACTTGTGTGCTGATTGATTGAGGACTATGGTCTCATGTCCTCCACCTATTTTGAGGAATTTTTTTGAAATATTTTAAGACTGATTTTATGTGTACATATGGTGCGTACAGTTTGGTTAGAGTTGGAACAGGTTTGGAATTGTCGACATCAAAATTTAACGAAGTGAGGTAACGTTATGCCGCCTATTTGTATGTTGCGTAGAATTGTTATGTGTTGTGCTTTATGGACTATTTTAAGATTGTTATGGCACTAGAATAGGCTACACATGATATATATATATATTTGAATGTGTATTAGAAAATACGATTAGGGGCGGAAAGGTTGAAAGAATACGCTCGGGTTTACAATTATACGCTTGCTGCCTGTATGTTGTTCTTATGAGATTGGGCTTCCAAGATGTATCTATTGGATGCTAATGGTTGTTTTATCACCTACTATGTTGTAGATAAATATTTGGAGGAAGGGAAGGTTATCTCAAGGTAATAATGAGGTCGTACAATGAGGTATGTAAGTCTACTTGATTTCATATTATTTGGCATGAAACATAAATCCCTTCTTGGCACATTAAGGCACTTACCAATTCTGACACAAATATTAACCGTGTCGCAGCTCTTTCACATGTTCATATGCTCCCATACATTGTCACCTTCAAATGTGCATACATACGTGGATACCAAGTTACATGGGTTCTTGTTGCTAAATAAAGTTCACGAGTTGTTTCATCTCATACGCATTTCATTATTTGTGTAACTTACTCCTTTCATTGTGGTGTTGTCTTTTGTGATTATTTACATGTCATATGTTGTATCTACAGTCCTACAACTCCAATATTATGACCACCAAAAGAATCATCTCAAAGGTAATTGAAACATAAAGTGAACTATTTTGCTTATTGATGGGTGGAAGAATCACCTAGCCAAGGTCGATCCTATCACGGGGGGTAGCCCGAGGGGCTAAGGATGAGCCTAGCCAGGGTCGATCCTTTTGGCTTGTTATTATTGTTTGTTTTCTTAAAGGCATGTTGAACATAGGAATCTCTTATAATATGTATAGAAAGCGGATAGATACAGGTTGGTTCTCCCAGGCCTTATCGGCAACGGGTGCCAGTCCGCCCTAACGGGACTTTGGGCGTGACAGATGCAATGAAATGAGATCTGAAACTTAAGACTTAAAATCATATAGGGAAACTTAAATTAGTACCTTAGGCTTGAGTAGAGTGGAAAAGATATGGATATCATTTTCTCATGTCCGCTTCGACTTCCCTTGTGGCACTATTAACTTGTTGGTTTCTTCAAAGAACCTTGACGGAAGCTACATCTTTGTTTCTCAACCTCTTCATTTGTCTATCAAAAACTTTTACCAGAACCTCTTCATAAGTCAAATTGTCTTCTACCACACCCACAACGTCCAAAGGTACAATAGCACTTAGGTCACCCACACACTTTCTCAACATGGATACATAGAAGACTGGATGAACCATATTCATATCAATGGGAAACTCGACTTCATAAGCCACCTTACTAATTCTCCTCAACACTCTATAAGGACCCATAGATCTTTGACTCAATTTATCCTTCTTGCCAAACTGAACCACGCCCTTCATGGGTGAGACTATCAAATAGACCCAATCACAAACCTTAAATTCAAGATCCTTTCTCCTCACATCGAAATAGGACTTTTGTCACCTTTGGGCTGTTTTCAGTCTCTCCCTTATCAACCTCACCTTCTCCATGGCCTCCATAACCAAATCCGATCCTAACAAAGCCATTTCCCCCACCTCAAACCATGTAATTGGGGACCTATAGTGCCTATCATAAAGAGCCTCAAAAGGAGCCATACTAGTGCTTGAATGGAAGATGTTCATCCCACTTACCCTTAAACTCCAAAACACAAGTTTTAAGCATATCCTCAAGGGTTTGGATAGTTCTTTCGGCTTGGCCATCCATGTAAGGGTGAAAGGCTATACTAAGCTTAACTTCGGTATCAGGACATCTTTGGAATGACCTCCAAAAGTGAGAAGTGAATTGAGCACCACGATCTGATATGATGGACAAAGGCATCCCATGTAATCTAACCAACTCATGAATATACAATTTGGCATAATCTTCAACACCATAAGTAGTTTTGACAAGTAGGAAATGAGCTGGCTTTGTCATTATATCAACCACCATCCAAATAGAATCAAAATGCTTCCTAGTCTTAGGCAATCTAACCACGAAATCCATATTTATTTTTTCCCACTTCCAAGTAGGAATCTCTATATCTTGGGCTAGGCCACCTGGCCTTTGATGTTCGGCTTTTACTTATTGGCAATTGTGACATCCGGATATGAACTTGGCAATGTCTTTCTTCATGCCACCCCACCAATACACCTCTCTCAAATCTCTATATATCTTTGTAGAACCGGGGTGAATAGAATTGGAAGAATTATAAGCCTCATCTAGAATCTTCTTTCTCAAGTCATCAACACTAGGCACACACTATCTACCTTGGTACCTAAGGGCACCATCTCCCCTTTGGGAGAAAACCTCCACTTTACCTTCCCTCACCAAGGCCTTCAACTCTAGCAAAGCGGGGTCAAGATCTTATTTTTCCTTTACCTCCTCAATCAATGAAGACTTAGAACCATCAACAACCACTACACCACCATTATCCACTTCTTCCAACCTAACCGCCAATCTAGCCAATCGATGAACCTCTCTAGCCACCTCTTTGCCACCATCATCAACATGTGCTAGACTACCCATAGACTCCCTACTTAGAGCATCAACCACAACATTAGCTTTGCCAGGGTGATAATGCACACTTATATCATAGTCTTTAAGGTGCTCTAACCACCTTCTTTGTCCCTAGTTAAGATATTTTTGGGTGAACACATATTGGAGACTCTTATGATCAGTGAAAACATCAACATGAACCCCATACAAGTAATGACGCCAAATTTTTAAAGCAAATACCATGGCGTCCAATTCAAGATCATGAGTAGGATAATTCTTTTCATGCACGTTAAGTTCTCTAGAGGCATATTCTATCACCTTACCATTTTGCATCAAAACACAACCTATACCAATTCTTGAGGCATCACAATACAAAACAAATCCTTCCAACCCTTCCGGTAGAGACAAGATAGGAACGAAGATAAGTTTATCTTTCAAGGTTTGGAAACGCTTTTCATACTCATTGGTCCACGCAAATTTTTGCCTTATTTTGGGTCAACTTAGTCATAAGAGAAGAAATAGAAAAGAAGCCATTCATAAACCTTCGATAATAACCCGCTAAGCCCAAGAAGCTTCTAATGTCCGATGGAGTCAAAGGTCTAGGCCAGTTTCTAATCACCTCCATCTTTTTACGATTCACCTTAATGCCATCACCTGACACCACATAACGTAGGAAAGCAACCTCTTTCAACTAAAACTCACATTTTTCATATTTGGCATACAACCTCTCCTACCTCAAGATTTGCAACACCACCCTCATGTGATCCACATGCTCGTCCTCACTATAGGAATAGATCAAGATATCATCAATAAAACCCACCACAAACAAGTCAAGGTAGGATCTAAAGACCCTATTCATAAGATCCATGAATATAGCCGGTGCATAAGTCAACCCAAAGGACATAACCACAAACTCAAAGTTCCCATGCCTAGTCCGGAAGGCCGTATTGGGAATGTTACACTCCCTCACTTTCATGTGGTGATACCATGACCGAAGATAAATCTTAGAAAAGTGAATAGCCCCTTGAAGTTGGTCAAAAAGGTCATTAATCCTTTATAGAGGGTACTTGTTCTTGATGGTGACTCTATTAATTTCTCGATAATCGATGCACATTCTAAGAGAACCATCCTTCTTCTTCACAAATAACACTGGTGCACCCCAAGGTGACTTACTAGGCCCTATAAACCCCTTCTCTAAAAAATCCCTTAATTGCTCCTTCAACTCCATCGGGACCATACGGTAAGAGGAAATAGAGATGGGTTGAGTATTGGGAAGGTCTATACTAAAGTCTATTCCCTTTTTGGGAGGAACACCGGGAAGCTCATCGGGAAAGATATCAAGGGACTCATTAACTATCAGAACCAACTCTATTGGAAGGGCTTCAGACTCAACATCCCTAACCTTCACAAGATGATAGAGACACCACCTAGAAATCAACTTTTGGACTTTAATGCAAGAAATGAATCTACCCTTGGCCACCAAATCACAACTTTCCCACGCAAGGACGGATTTATTTGGAAATTGGAATTTGACCCTACGAGTTCTACAATTAACAGAAGAATAATATGCATGCAACCAACCCATTCCAAGAATGACATCAAAATCCACCATATCCAACTCAACAAAATCACAAGGCAAGATTTTATGCAACATGAATATGAGATAATTTCTATAGACTCTTTTAGCAATAATAGACTCACCAATGGGGGTAGACACTTCATAAGGCTCACACAACAATTCGATCTTAACATGGAGCTTTTTGGCAACAAAAGGAGTAATAAAAGAAAGAGTGGCACTCGATTTATCAAAGAATACATATCAAAATAAATTTTTTTTAACATACCAGTGATGACATCAGGCACTTCATCCACCCCTTGTCTTCCTTAAAGAGCATAGAACTATTGTGCCTTGGGGCACCCTTTTGTTGACCTCCTCTTCCCTTAGGACCTGCATTTGCACCTTGTCCTTGTGAACGACTATCTCTACCTTTGTTTTGTGCACGTGGGCAATCAATCACCTTATAACTCACCTCACCACAACTAAAGCAAGCATTTGAGTTTCTCATGCATGGGCCATTATGGTTCCTACTATATCTTTGGCACATGGGGTTAGGCACCACACCACCTCCACCATGGAATCTTTGATTGTCATTAGCAAACCTTCTATTAGGAGTATTGGAAGACCCTTGGCCTTGGTGAAACCGACTATCCTTAGGATTTTGGAATCCACCTTCAAGACGGGCCCTCTTAGACTCATCCATTCTCCTTTTTCTCAACTTTCCCCCCTATAATTTTTCGGCATAAGTCATAAGGCGGGACAAGTCCATATCACCTATCAATATGGCAGCCAGACACTCCTCGTTAACCAAGTCAGACACACCCATAAAAAATTTGTTCATCCTGACCTCGGCTCAGCCACCAATTGTAGAGCATACTTGGAGAGTTGGTTGAACTTGAGGGCTTACTTCCTCACACTCATAGACTCTTGCTTTAGATTCATAAATTCCATCATTTTGGCCTCTATTAGCTCAAAAGGGAAGAACTGATTGAGAAATGTCGCCTTAAACTCTTCCCAAAGGATGACATTGTTATTTCCCTTCTCCACCTTTCATTGGGTGAACCAAATTTGAGCCACCCCTTTAAGTTGGTAGGCTGCCAACTCCGCTTTTTCCTTCGATCTAACCCCCATAATGGACAACACTTTATACACTTCATCAACAAATTGTTGAGGATCCTCATCCACTTTAGACCCATGGAACTCCGGTTGGTTCATTCTTGTAAAATCCCTCACCCTAGAGGCTGGAGTAAGAGCATGAGGGGCTTGGGCCCCTTGGTTGATTTGATTAGTCAAGGCATGGACCAACATGGTTATGGCATCCCGAAACTCTTCATGGGCCAATCCCCCATCATGAGGAGCTTGAGGAGCGGGAAGGGCCGGTTGCTCTTCAGGTGAACGAGTTCATTTTCCTATTTGAATAGGTATGATCTAGAATAACAAAGAACATTTGTTAGGGGAAAGCCTTACTTTAACTTTTTAGCACAACATAGACCATGAAGAAGGGAAACATTTCATAAAATGCCTCAGAGCCTCTTGCTCATAGTTGTGGTGCACTTCACAACTATGAATAAGACTCTAATCGACAGGGTGTATTGGATTCTAAGGACCATTAACAACCTAGTGTTTTGATACCAAGTTTGTCACGACCCAAGCCTAGGGCCTATACGTTAGGTGGCAAATGGGAACCCGAAGAGGCCCGAATAAGCCTCTTAGCATATAAATCACACATCCTTGGTTGCGGAAGCAAAATAAACAACATCAAGAGATAATAAAAAGGGATAAAGGGACTATGGGAAATCTTTGATAACCATAAAACATTCAAGAGTCAAAGCTCAAAACATAAGTACATCAGTTGTCCAACAACATCTCTAGCATAGATTGGGCGGGGGCCAAGACACTTTCCGGGCTCACCGTCATAGTATCAAAATTCAACATAGAGAAATAATATAAACAAGAGTAGAATAGCTAGTGTCCCCGAACTTAAGGACTCACCAAAGCTTATATTCCAAAGCACCGAGCTAGCCACGGGGAGGATGATCAAGAGGTGCTTCGATTCTTATGTGGTAACATCATGTAAACATAGAGTATGCGTTAGTACATTGGACTGTACTAAGTATGTAGGATGCAATGCAACAAGAGATAGGGAACATGATCAAAATGTATAAGCATAAGCAATGGATAGGTACTATAACAATATGGCATGCATGACTAATGCTTGAAGTAAAACATGTTTGTCTAGAACATATTATATGTAGAGGAAGAGAATCATCATAGACCAAGCAAACTATTACTTAAAATCCAAGGCATGTCACCCCCTTAGAAGGTGATTGAGGTATCTACCCCTCAACGTAGTAGAACAGGCATGTCACCTCCCGATAAGGTGGTCAAGGTATATATCCCTCAACGTGGTAGTGCGTGCATGTCACTCCTGACAAGGTGACTGAGATATATACCCCTCAACACGGTAGTAAGGGCATGTCCCCCTCCCCCCGACAAGGTCATTGAGGCATATACCCCTCAACGTCATAGACGGGCATGTACCCCCCGACAAAGTGGTCAAGGCATGTCACCCCCTCACAAGGTGGTTGGGCATGTCACCTGCCAACAAGGTAGTGTCAACTTGCAGCACTAGAGATACTTTTCATGCATTTAATACATACATACATCTCTCTTCATCATCATAGAATAACTTGACTCACAAGCTATGTAAGAGATCATAAATAGCTCAAGAATCCTTAACAAGACATTTTATCAAACACTTGGCGGGTATGCAATGCTAGTTCAAAACCATAAAATTCAAGAGTGAAATCATGTGAGAAAACTCAAGGTAAATCAACCCATCAACACATAATAAAACCCTCATGCAATATATCTTGAAACCCTTCATCAAATCTCATAGTAGACCATAGATTCATAGCTCAAGGCATGCTTAAACAATCAATTAATGAAACCCCAATATAGTTTATAGTCAAATTTCATAATAAGAGATACCCATAGATAATCCAACTTAAACACATGAAATTTACATAAAAAGGAAGGTTAGGCACCATGGGTGAAAGGACTCGACAGTTGAAACCTGCATATTTCAAATTTGGGGATTTCCTTAAAGAAAATTTGAATGAGAACGTGAAGCTTGAGTGAAGTTCTTGAGATCCAAAAATGAGTTGGAACACTTGAATTTAGATAAAATATTTGACTAAGTGTTAAAGAGGGTTTTGAGAGTGTCTTGAATGATATGGATTTAAAAAATGGGTAAGTATAGGTGTTTTACTCATAGGAGGGCATTGGGCTATGACTCCAAGGCCCTTGGGCCGAAACAATTTTTGAGGAACAAAATAACACTGATCCGCGCCCCTGGCGCGTTGCAGCCAGGGCGCGAATAGCCACTAGATAAGGAAATTTTTAGAAAATTATTTTTCACTACTGTTGCTCTAAAATTGAGGTTATACCCATTTCCTATTCAATTTCTTCCCGATCACGAATATGAAGTTGGATCTTTGATATCACACAGATTTTGAGATATATGAAATTATGATTATGGGCATTTTCGAGGCACAGTTTCGGGCATTGTTAGGGCGTTTCAGCCAGAGCATTAGTTAAACTGAATGACCTCACCACAAATTCAAAGTGCCCATACCTAGTTTGAAAAGCCATCTTGGGAATATCACATTCTCTAACTTTCAACTGATGATACTCGAAACAGAGGTCAACCTTTGAGAAGTGGGTAGCCCCTTGAAGCTGGTCAAACAAGTCAACGATTCTAGGTAACGAATGCTTATTCTTGATGGCCACCTTATTCAATTGCCTATTATCAATACACATCTGAAGAGATCCATCTTTCTTCCTTACAAATAGCTCTAGAGCACCCCATGGAGATATACTTGGTCTAATGAAGCCGTTCTCCAACAAATCTTTCAAATGATCCTTTAACTCTTTCAACTCAGCCGGTGCCATATGATAGGGAGGAATAGGGATAGGTTGAATATCTAGGAGAAGGTCTATGCTAAAGTCTACTTCTCTTTCGGGAGGAATGCCGGGCAAGTCTTCAGGGAACACATCCGAAAACTCATTCACTACCGGAACCGACTCTAGAGTAGGTGATTCGGACTCCACATCCTTGACCCTCACAATATGATAAATTCACCCCTTGGTGATCATCCTTCGAGCCATGAGGTAGGAAATAAATTGACCCTTAATAGCGGAGTCACAATCCTCCTATTTAAGAACGGGCTCTCCAGGAGTTTGAAACTTGACCTTTTGGGTTCTACAATCTATAGAGGCATATGATGCATGCAACCAATCCATCCCAAGAATCATATTAAAATCAAATATCTCAAGTTCCACAAGATCTCACAGGAAGACCTTATGCAACACAAAAACATGACAACCATAATAGACCCTATGAGCAACAATAGATTCACCCAAGGGAGTATAAACTAAAAAATGGTGTCTGTCACGACCAGGATCTAGGGCCTAGACGTGACATGGAGAATGAGGAACTCAAAGGGACCCAAAACAAGCCTCTTAGCATATCATACATATATCATTGGTCGCGAAAGCAATTAAACAACAAGAGAGTCAAAATAGGGATAAAAGGATTAAAGGAATTCTTTGATATCATAAAACATAAGGAGTCAAGCTCATAGCGTAGATACATTAAACAACAACAAGAGAGTCAAAATGGGGATAAAGGGATTAAAAGAATTCTTTGATATCGTAAAACATAAGGAGGTCAAGCTCATAACATATATACATCATAATATTCCAAAAACACCTCTAAACTTAGAATAGAGCAGGGGCCAAGACACTTTCCGAGCTCACCCTCATAATTGTCAAATATCAACATAAAAAAGTTTTAGAAATAACAAGAAAAAGTAAACAGTGTCTTCGAACTTGAGGACTTACCAAGCTTATCTTTAAGTTGTCAAACTAGCCACATGGAGGAGGATCGTCAAATAGAGCTCCGGTCCCTATATGGTAATATCTAGTAGGTATAGAATATGCATTAGTACGTTTGAATGCACTAAGTATATAGGATGCAATGTAATAAAGGATAGACAACATGATCAAAATGCATAATTATAACCAAAGGATAAGTAAGGTATCAATAGGAAAGCATGAATGATGCTTGACGTAAAACATGCTAAAAAATAATCATTCTTGCACAACTTGTTCAACACAATAGGGTGACATAATTAGATCATCCAAATACCTTATACTATAGAGTGAGTAGTAAAAGAGAAGGTTGGGCACCATGGGTGAAAGGACCCAATGGTTGAAACCCACATACCTTATTCTTGACTTTGTTGAAGGAGGACTTGAGTAGGACTTGGGGCTTGACTTGGTTTCCTTAAACTCTAACAAAACTTCTTGAAAGTCTTGAGAATGGATAGAGAATTTGATGAAGATAAGATAGGAATTTGAGAGTTTTTGGTGAGCTTTTGGGGCTAAAAATGGCTAAAGAATGAGGAATTTTTGCATACATAGGTATTGGGTTCTTACCCAATTTCCCTGGAGTAAAAAAAAGAATTTTTCGTAAATTTTTGAGTCCGTGCCTGATCCACATCGTGGATTGGTCACGGACAGGTGTTGTTTTTGCGAAGTTCGACCAAAAAATTATTTTCTTGGCACAAATTACACCTTGTAGGTACTCATTTTCTCAAGAAAATTTTCCCTCTGAACAAGAATATGAAGTCGTATTTGCAAATTTCTACACGGATTGTGAGATATTAAAGAAAATATGCATCATGGGGTCTTTCCGAGCTACAAGGAGGGGTGTTTAAATATCCCTTATTTTACAATAATGAGATTATGATTATGGGGCATTTCTAAGAAAATATTGGGTGTTTCAGTCTCTCAAGATCTCAGGACTCAAACCAAACTTAACAGCCAATAGAGGAGTCACAAAAGACAAGTTTACAGTCGGATCAAGCAATGCATAAACATCAACATCAAAGACTTTTAACATACCATTCACAATATCTGGAGCCTCCTTAACCTCCTGATGGATATGGAGAGCATAAAACTTGTTGTTCCTTGGAGCAACACCTTGAGGAGATCTAGGTTGGCCTTGAGCACCTTGATTCACTTGGTGTTTGTTTGCTTCCTTTGGACAATCAACATGCTTGTGCCCAATTTCCTTACAACCAAAGCAAGCATACAAACCCCATAAGCACCTTTTGGGGTGATTTCTTCCACATTTGTCACATCATGGAGGCAATGGTCCATCACCAACTGGTGCCCTAGGAGGAGGCACTCTAGAATTCGCAACCCAAGCAGTAGTACCTTAGCCCTGCTAGAAGAGACCAAAACCACCACCCTGAGAGCCGGAGAATCCACCAAACAAATGGGCCCTCTCCTTGAGTTTCTCCCCTTCAATTTGCTTGACATATACCATGAGTTTGGAGATATCCATACCTCGAATAAGCATGTCTATATGACATTCTTTCACAAGCAAGTCAGAGATACCGGAATTGAACTTGTCTATCTTCGCAAGAGGGTCAACCATAAGTGTCGGAGCATACATGGAGAGCCTAGTGAACCTGAGGGCATAATGCTTCACACTCATATTACCCTATTTAAGGTTGATAAATTCAGTCATCTTGAGTCCCTAAGCTCAGGTGGGAAGAAACGATCCAGAAAGCAAGCTTGAACTCCTCCCAATTAACTGCATTACCATAAACTCTCTCCATAGACCACTGTGTGTACCACACCTGGGCCACTTCAACTGATAAGTAGCCAGCTTAGCTTTATCCTCAAAAGTGACACCCATAGCATTCAACACCTTGGTGAGCTCATCAATGAACTCTTAAGCATCCTCATTAGCTTTTGATCCAAAGAACTTCGGAGGATTTATCCGGGTGAAATCCTTCACCCAAGAAGCCAGAATCGGATCCTAAGGAAGGTTAGCCTGCCTAGTTTGAGTAGTCACCACCCGGGAAAGCATAACAAAGGTTGTATGGAACTCACCATTTGAGATAGGCTCATTCGTAGGTCCTTGAGGTGCTTGACCCTCATTAACCGGAGCCGGTCTGGGAGCTCTTCCTCGAGGCATCTTCTCTAATGGGGCAAAGATGCCATCAAGATCAAGAAACTAAACATACAAACCATAGCATGATATAAGGCATGAAGAAGTGAGACAATTCCTAGAACGTCTTTATAGACTCCCACTCATAGGTATGGTACACTTCATACCCATGATAGGACTCTACTTGACACGGCATGTTCAACTCCGAGGATCATTTATAAACCTAGTGCGCTGATACTAAGCTTGTCATGACCCGGACCTAGGGCCTAGGAGTGGCATGGCGAATGGGAACCTAAGAGTCCCCAAACAACCCTCATAGCATCCATTCACACATCATCGGTTCGAAAGTGTATGAGAATAGTAAACACATCATTCTAAGGGATGGAAAAGTAGGACTCACGCAATGGAGATGTTATAAGGATAGGGATTAACATGGATTTCACATAACAGATAGCATACTATAACTAAGGGGCGGGTAAGTATGACTCACTATATGGGGGAAATATGGGACTTAGGATTTTCCATAGTATAACATAAATCCATAACATAAGCTCATGATCAACATAATGGCATAACCATATACAAAACATAATCCTCCAAACACACCACTTAGCACATAAACATAAAGAGGTTTACAATATGTCCAAAAATGTCTCTAATCATAAGATAGGATGGGGGCCAAGACATACCCCGGGCTCACCCTCAAAATGAATAAAATAGGTAAAACACCATAGGTAGAGGATATGGTGGTTTGTCCTTGGAAGATAAGACTCACCACAACAAGCAAAACTTGAGATCCAAGCTAAACGTTATACGATGGATGAATGTAGTCCTCAGTTCCTGCATGCTGAGATCATGTAGACAAAAGTATGCATTAGTACATTTAATGTACTAAGTATAAGCGATGCTATATATATGACAAGGGCACATAATATAGAAAGAATCATATAATAAAAAAAATAGTATATCAATATGCCATGATGAGCATGATGTAAGAATGCAAAAATACTTTATATATATTGAGGATGGTACTGTAACCGACATGATGCCAAGTGAGCTATGCCTTGGAACCTCGTTGTCTCCTCCACAATGATGAGAAATGGCCTACTTGCCAAAGGTAGATCCTTAACATATTTTCCCCATGGTTCATAAACATAATCCTATGTTAGGCACATATTTCAAGGAAAGGAGTATGGACCCTTGGGGATAGTCCATGCCGGCATCTAATCCATCAGTGCTAGGTCATCGTCCTGTAGAATACATATTATTTACATGCTTGTAAAAGAGGCATAAAGACTTTTAAATCATTATATGCTTTCTTAGGCTTAAAGGCCAAATCACCTTCTTCATAATCATGCATAATAGGCTAAAAAACCAAAACATTCTTCATGACATACTTTTCATGCATAGGAATATCTCCTTAGAGCACCTTCTAGAGATATGAGTATGGACCCTTGGGGATAGCCCACTCTGACTCACACCTCAATCGATGCTACCTTAAATATAGTGGTGTAAACATCCATAATTTCCTCAATGAGCCATAATCTTTGACATATATTTGATCACGTTCTTGTCGTAACCAATATCGTATCAAAATCATATCATAAAACATAATCGGGCTTAACCTACTTCATAATTTCCATAAAAACTCATGTACATGAATGCATATGCCATGAATGTGATGAGAAAAGCATGAGTAATATAGATTCAAACTTATTTCAACAATGCATTATAAGATTCAAGTAAAATAATAAATAAAATTCACATTTAAAGAATAACATGGAATACCCATGCATAAAACAAGTTTAAAGGGACATGCATATTTATAACTTCATAAATGCAATGTAAACCCTCATAATATAGCTCAAATCAACTTAAAAGCTGTAGATAAATGTAACCCAAACATTACTTCATTTTAAGGAATCATAATATTAAAAATCCAATATAAAGTAAGCTAATAATTCATGAAAGTTACTTGAAATAGTTTGGGACTCCTTGATTGAAAGGAATCAAAGATCAAACCCTCATACCTTGTTCAATGCAGAAGTTTTCAAGAGAAATCTGAAGGAGGAAAAGCTTTCCTTAAATTCCCAAGTCTTCAATCCACAAAAGTTTCTTGAGAGAGGTTTAAGAGTGTTTCAAAATATGAGGAATGAATTTGAATACTTTGAATAGGGTTTAGGTCATTAAGAAATCTTTAGGAAGCATAGGAAGTCATCAAAGACAGTTAGAATAAATCATATTTACAAAAATACCATTAATGAAACGAGTTGTAAAATTGTACGTCACCACTTCAAAGGAGGGTTCATGGCCCATATGGCATTACACGGTCCGTGTATTTGCCCGTGAATCCTCACTTAAATTATTGGACAAAGGATAACCCATGCTTAGAAAATTTTTACAAAAAGTCATCTATATGGGGGGCTTCACGGGCCGTGTGAGGTTACACTGTTCGTGTGACTGCCCGTGAGACCATGCTTAGAAATTTTCAGAAAAAATCAGAGGCCTCACTGACCGTGTGAAGTCACATGGGCCATATAGGTGCCCATGAGACACACTTAGAAATATTTCAACAAAATTTCTTCAAGATAACAGTGCTTCCAATGAAGGTCGTACAAACCGTGTGAAGCTTCACGGGCCGTACAAGCGTCCATATGAAGGTATCATGTTACAAGACATAATTCCACACTTAGAATATAATTTTGGTAAGAAATTTCATGATACCTCACCCCCACGGTTTGTGAGATTCCACACGGCCCACAGGGGTGTCCGTGTGTCTTATTTTAAAAAAATGGAGGCTAAACAACATAGGGAGACTTTACAAAAATAGGCATAACTTCTTCATCCAAATTCTTAATGAGGTGAAACCAGATGCACTGGAAAGTTAACTCAAAGAGCTTCAGTTTGATAGGTCATGGGACACCCCATTCGTTATGTGCTTAGAGATATAACCATTTAAAATTGACCTTTCTATCAGTTCTTGTGAAAAGCTCCAATAGAATTCCTTTGAACTTGGCTTGACGTAGAGGACCCATGATGACCCTAAAACATATAAATTAGTTGTATTGAAGGCTTGCAAGAGAACTTAGCTTGAGTTTGGAGGTTCCATTCCAATCTCATAACTTGTGGGGTATTACATGGGTCATTACAGATATTGCATATTATTAAGTTTAGATGCTCAATTGATTTGTTTGTTTTACTTTATCTTATCGTATTGAATCAAATAGTTAGAGAAGTCATATATTTTTTTATGGTTACTTTCTTATTGGGTAAACCCAATATCAAACCGTTAAGGACCACAAACTAATCAACCAAAAAACAATTGAAAAAAAATCTTATTGGTTTATTATTGTTTTAGCATATTTAAAAATCGAAAACCGATAAATCGAATCCATAATACATAAAATCGAACCAAACAGACTGATGCATACCCATAACCCCTATTCCCGCCCCCAAATTTTTTTGAGAAAAAAAATTCGCGCACATAAAAATTTATTTTAGTGCAATTGAGAATTTTTTATTATGAATGGGGAATCTGTAGGTCTATATGGGTACCCATATTTTAACAATTTTGACCATATTGTATGAGCTCTTAAAATAGATTAACCCATATTTATATTTTGAAAATATGAGTGATCCGTTAAAATAAATATGGGTTAAATGGACTCCTTTTACCTTAAACGAATTAAAATTGTCACTCCTACAAGTCGTATTAAATTTTTTTTATAGTTATACTTTTGCATGATAATTTATTTGTACCCCACCAATATTATATCTTAATCTATGAACTATAAATTCAAGAAAAAAATTTCAAGTGAAATAAAATATACTTGGATAGGACATTTTATTTGGCTAATCATTTATCTGTTCTCACTATATGATAGATTTGAATTCAAGATCCTTTTCATCTCTATAATATTGAAAACTAATTTATATCAAAGCTATCATCAATGATCATTTGACAAAATTTTAATATGACATAACTTATTGAGATCTCTTTGTATTTATCATTTCAAGTATCGAACCTTTGTCAAAGTTTATGAAGTGTTATGCGATCGTGCTACATTAAAATACTTGTCTAGTTATCATGACTACCTTGTTCATTTTCTATCACGACCCAGACCTGGGGTCTAGGAGTGACATGGCGAATCGGAACCTGAGAGTCCCCAAACAAGCCTCAAAATATCCAAATTCACATCATCGGTTTGGAAGCCCATTCAAAATTAAACACATAGTTCTAAGGAACAAGAAAATAGGAGTCACGCTATGGGGATATCTTAGGGAAAGGGATTAGCATGGATTCACATAGCATATAGTACATAATGACTAAGGAGCGGGTAAGTATGACTCACGTTATAGGGGCAATTCGGTACTTAGGATCTTCCACACTTCCATATCAAACATATATATAGAGTATAATTCCTATAATCAAACCATAATAGCCATAACCAAAAGATAACCATGATCATAAGGTTCAAATATAACACATAACCCATAGATTCGACGAGAGTGTACAAGATGTCCAACAATGCCTCTAGTCATACGATAGGATGGGGGCCAAGGATGTATAATAATATGCTATGAGGCTTACTTGGGATTCCCTCAGGTTCTCCATTCGCTGGTCAAATCTAGGTCCTAGGCTTGGGTCGTGACACTAAATAGTTCCAACTATAGGTCCATGGCTACCTTAAAATAGAATAAAATAAGTCTAAACACAAAGTTAGAATAAAAGCATGATATCCTCCGAAAGACGGTAAGGATCACCAATCAGTTGAATGCAAATGGGTCCTCAAAAGCTCTCTTGTTGATGACCGCTAGTACCTATCTCTATATAATGAAAAGATACAGGCCCAAATGAACATTAGCACGTGGAATGTCAAGTATAAGAAAAGGCAGAATGAAATATGTAAAGGTAGAATAACATAAACTCAAATAGATCAACTAAGAAGTAGGAAACTCAATCAGCAAGTCAAGAGTCTAAAGTAAGAATACAGATTAGGCAATGACCACTCATACACCATCTAATCCAATCCATTCAGAGTACTATCAAGGCCTATGTGGGAGTTTCTCCAATCGACAATCATCACCTATGAACCGGTAATTGTTCAACAAAATGGTGTTATCGCCACATCCATCCAAAACCTTGCCAGGGTAAAGGCCATCCCATAAGTGGATCCACAAACAATAATATCAAGACCTATTTTTTGGGACCATAGGGAAACATTCTGTCATGACCCAGACCTGGGGTCTAGGAGTGACATGGACAATGGGCACCGGAGAGTCCCCAAATAAGCCTCAAAGTATTCAAATTCACATCATTGATTTGGAAGCATATTCAAAAGTAAACACATAGTTCTAAGGGACGGGAAAGTAGGACTCACGCTATGGGGATATCATAGGGAAAGGGGTTAATATGAATTCACATAACATGTAGTACATAAAGACTAAGGGGCGGGAAAGTAGGATTCACACTATGGGGATATCATAGGAAAAGGTGTTAACATGGATTCACATAACACGTAGCACATACAGACTAAAGGACGAGTAAGTATGACTCACTCTATGGGGGCAATTCAGGACTTAAGATCTTCCATATTTCCACATCAAACATACATAAATATCATAATCCTCATAAAAAATCCATAATAGCCATATCCAAAAGATATCCATAACCGTAAGCTCCAAATACAACACATAATACATAAATACGATAAAAGTCTACAAGATGTCCAATAATTCCTCTAGTCATAAGATGGAATAGGGGCCAAGACATATCCTGAGCTCACCCTGAAAGTATAGATAACATAAGCAAAAACAACATAAGGTAGAGGAATGGTGGCTTGTCCTTGGAAGATAGGACTCACCATAACAAATGTCTCAAAATCCGAGCTAGCCGTTGAACTATGGATGAAAGTAATCTCCAGTCCCTACATAGTGAGATCATGTAGGTAAAAATATGTGTTAGTATATTTGAATGTACTAAGTATGCAGTGCGCAATGCATGTAACTTACTAAAACCTGCATATCAATGTTCGATGGCAAGGGTACATAGTATAGAAAGAGATTTATAGCAAGGAATGTAATATAACAAGATACAATGAAATTCATGATGCATGAAATGCAAATGATGCTCAATATAGTGAGGATGTGACCTCAACCAACATAAGTAAGACCAAGCGAGCTATTACTTAGAATCCTGATGAAATCCTCTCACCGGTAAAGAGGTGGTCTACTTGCCAAAGGTAAACCATACTTCACCTTATAGGCATCCACATTTCGTATGAAGTAACCTTCCTTGTGGACATCCCCATTTCGGATAGGATCTTCATATATAACATATCATATCATTTCTTCTCCTTACGAGCATCCACATTTCGAAGGCAACTTTCCTTACAGATATCCCCATTTTGAAAAGGACCTATGCTAGGCACATAGTTAAAGGAACGGGAGTGGGCCCTTAGGGATAGCCCTAATGCCCCTAATCTGTCGGTGCTAAGTCTTTGTCCCATAAGAATACATATACATATATATTTACATGCTTTCGAAAGAGAAAATAATCATTTTCAAAACCATTTCAATGCATTCTTAGGCTTAAAGGCCAAACATCATTCATAATAATTCATACTTAGTCTCAAATGCCAAAATTCATAATTTCATAGTCATAATACTCATGCGTAGGAATAGCCCATTCATGCATAAATAATGGTGCAAGCACCCAAAATGCTCAAAGAGCCACAATCATAGACATGTATGTGATCACATTCGTCTCATAACCAATATCTTATCAAAATCATATTATAGAACGTAATTGGGCTTAACCCACTTCATAATTTCCATAATAATCCAATGTCATGAATGCAAATGCCATCAATGATGTGAGTAAGGCATGAGTGATAAAGCTTCAATCTAAAATTAACAATATAATATGATATTCAAGTGAAAACATAATTAAATCCACATTTAGAATCATAATAAAATCACTCATGCATTAATAAGTCTTTGGCACATGCATATTTATAATGTCATAAACTCAATGTAAATCATCATAATAGGGCTTAAAGTAACTTAAAATCATCAAACATGTACATTTCATACATCAATTCAATTTAATAAATCTAAACAATGAAAATTCATATTCAAAGAGAGCTTAAATTCATGAAATTTGATTGAAAAGATTTGGGTCTCCTTGGTTGGAAGGAATCAAGGATCAAGACCACATACATCCACCAAGATGAAGAAACCTAAAAGAATTTGAAGAAGAATTGAGTCCTCTTTCTCCCAAGTTGAAAATCTTCAAGAGTTCCTTGGAATAGATTCTAGAGTGGCTTGAGTGAATTAGTCTTAAATGAGGATTTTGGAATTTGTGTAGGAGAGGTTTAGGAATATAAAGGGGGGTTTAAAGGTCTTAAAAAGCCTTGGGGATGGGTCAAAATATCAAAAATACCTCAACAAAACTCATTTAAATTTTACCCGCAACATCTCACGCCTAGCTTCACGGGCCGTGAAGCACTTCACGGGTCGTGAAAGCCTCTCGTCTATCCCAGACAAATTTTATGAAAAGGTCATTACTTCTTACTCCGAACTCGAAATGAGGTGAGACCAAGTGCGTTGGAAAGCTAATTCAAAGAGCATTAATTTGATAGGTCGTGGGCCACCTAGTGCATTTTGTGCTAAGAGATATGCCCATTTAGGTTGTACTTATGAAAAATTTAGCCAATGGAATGCCTTTGAACTTGACTTGATGTAGGAGACCTATGATGGACTTAAACAACATAAATAAGCTTGAATTGAGGTCTTGAAGGTGAACCTAGCTTGAGCTTAAAGATCCCATACTTAGAAAAATTTTACGAAATCAACTCCACGGAGGGCCATACGGCCCGTATCAAGTCAAACGAGTCGTGTGATTACACTTGGGCAAAAAATAGTCATTTCTAGCTTAAGCCCATTCACACGGCCCTCCAGACGGTCCATGAAGTGTCACACGACCCTTGTGGGATCCAAGTGTGGCATGCCTTAGCTCGAAATTCCACATCAAGGCCATACTCCCAAAAATTAAGGCCAAGAGTCATACCACTAGAGGCCACATGGTCCGTGTGAACTCACACGAGCCGTGTAGTCTCCCTTGAGACGACACTTGGTCAAAAGTTTGTCCAAAACTGAAACCATCAAATTCCGATGATGTCGTACAATATCCAGGTCATTACATCAACTCCCTCTTGGGAACATTCGGTCCTTGAATCTGGTAGAACAAGGCTTGAAAGGCTTGACTTAGAACATGAAACTTCCAAACACAAGGTACAATGCATACTTCATCATTTGAAAATCTTTAAGTCATTAAAACTCATACCAAAACGTATTCAAATCATTTAAAACATCACAAAATAGATCATTTTCGTACACATGTATGCATGTCATGTCATGAGACTCAAGAGTGAATGAATTAGGACCTTTGAGAATAGGAAGAACCTAATACCATAAGCTTGAGTAGAGTAGAAAGGATAGAGGTAGCGTCACATCATACTTGATTCCACTTCCCACATAGCACTCTCAATATCTTGACCCTTGTTGCGAAGTCTCTCCTGTCTTCCATCTAAGATCTCAATCGGAACTTCCTCATAAGTTAAGTACTCCTCAACTTCCACATCTTCCGAAGGCACAATAGCAGTAATATCACCAACCAACTTTCTTAACTTAGACATATAGAAAACCGAATGAATAGAACTCAATCCCGAGTCTAAATCCAATCTATAGGCCACATTCCCAAGCTGCTCAACACTCTTATAAGTGCCTACATACATAGAACTTAACTTGCCCTCCTTTCCAAACACATCACACCCTTCCTAGTTGAGACCTTCGAATGCACCCAATCACCAATACGAAACTCATGATCCCTCTTTCCAACCTCCAAATAAGACTTTTGATGACTTAAAACCATCTTCATATTTTCCCTAACTAATCCCACTCTTCCACAACCTCCAACATTAAATCTGGGCCCCTATAAGTCATCACATCTAACTGAAACCATCCCACCAAAGACCTACACCTTCTGCCATACAAAGCCCCAAGTGGTGTCATACCAATGCTAGCTTGAAAGCTATTATTGTAAACAAACTCAATAAGTGGTGGATAATCACCCCAATTAACCTTGAATTCCAACATACAAGACCTCGGCATACCCTACAAAGTTTGAATTGTCCTCTCGGCTTGCTCAACGGATTGAGGATGAAAAGCGACGCTTAACTTCACCTTAATGCCAAGGCCCTATTTCAAATGATTTTTGAATGTGAGAAGTAAGTCATGTACCGCAATCCAACATAACAAAAGTTGGTATATCGTCCAGTCAACAAACTCCAAATTACATAAGTTGGCATTTGTTTTCAACATTGGGAGTAGTCTTAACCGATAAGAAGTGAGCCAACTTAGTCATCCAGTTAACAATACCCCAAATTGAATCAAGTTGCTTTTAGGTCCGAGGTAAACAAACCACAAAATCCATGTCCGCCTCTTCCCAACTCCAAGTAGAAATTTTAATATCTTGAGTCAAACCACGGGGTCTTTGGTGTTCTACCTTTGCTTGTCGATAATTAGGGCATTCGTATATGAACTTAGCTATATCCTTCTTCAAACCATGCGACCAATACACTTCTCTTAAACCCTATTACCTCTTAGTATTCTCGGGTGAATCAAATAATAAGAGTAATGGGCTTCAATCATGATCATCTCTCTAAGACTATTGACATTCGAAACATATAATTGATCTTAGTACCAAATTATACCATTTCCCCCTTAGGAGAAAACCTCTATCCTCTTTTCTGCAACCAAATTCAACTCAACCAACGGTAGGTCTGAGTTTTACCTTCTCTTAACATCCACATCCACAAAGATTTGACCCCATTTCGAACATAGATACCACCATCATTGGAGTTGGCCAACCTAACACCCAATCCAACTCTTCTTTTCCTTCGGTAACATGAGCCACACTTCCCATAGATAGCCTACTAAGAGTGTCAACTATAGTGTTTGCCTTGTCGAGATGAGGTCATACACCTATGTCATAACCCTTTAGGAGTTCTAACCTTCTCCTTTGTGTCAAGTTAAGATCCCTTTGAGTGAATACATATTGCAAACTTTTGTGATCAGTGAAAACATCCACACGCACCCCTCATAAATAGTGTCTCCACATGTTCAAGGCTAATACCACCGCTGCTAACCCAAGATCATAAATTAGGTGATTACACTCATGCACCTTCAATTACCTAGACACATAAGATATCACCTTACCATGTTGCATACATGCACAACCCAATAAAATCCAAGAAATATCACCATACACCACCAACCCATCTAACCCTTCCAGTAAAGTTAAAATAGGATCCGATGTAAACCAATTTTTCAATGCCTGGAAACTATTCTTATACCTATTCGACCATGCAAACTTTACCCCCTTTTAAGTCAACATGGTCAATAGAGATGTCATGATCCAAGCCTACGGCCTAGACGTAACACAGAGATTGAGAAGTCCGAAGACACCCCAAACAAGCCTCTTGATCGTAACTTGCACACATCCTTGGTTGTGGAAGTAAAATAGACACAAACAAGATTCGAATATAAAAAAACGAAATCAAGACTAAGGGAAACTCCTTCATAAACATTGAAACATAAGACAAGTCAAGCCCGATAGTATGAGTACATAATATCCAACAACACCTCTACAATTAGCATGGAGCAGGGGCTATGACACGTCTCGGGCTCACCCTCATAGTAATAAGTATTCAACATAGAGAAAGAGTTTCAATATGGCATGAAATAAGTAGATATTGTCCTCGGAATTAAGGATTCACCAAAACTTGCTTCAAAAGATCGAACTAGCCACGTGGAGGAGGAGGATGATCAAATGGAGTGCCAGTCCCTATATGGTGATATCATATAGGCATAAAGTATGCATTAGTACATTTGAATGTACTAAGTATGCAGAACGCAATGCAACAAGGATATACACCACTATAATCGAAATGCATACAATATAGACAATAGATACAATCCTAATACTTATTTATGATCAGTGCTTGAAGTATATATTATTGTAAAACATTTAACTTACATAAGACCTATACCGTACATACATGTGGGAGGAGACTTTAACTGACATAGACTAAGTAGCTACAACTTGGAATCCAAGTCATGACACCCCCTCGGTCAGGTAAATGGGCATGACACCCCCTGTCTAGGTGTGGTCTACTTCCCAAGGCAAATAAAACATGATAACATGAATAGATGGATCCACCAGTATAGAAAGGGTAATATATAATCCTATGATGGAACATAGTTTAGAGACTAAAAACTTTATATAAGGACACCTTGAGTCGAGCCCCCATCTTAAGCCTCAATGGGTCTAAGTCAAGTCCCATGGAATACTTGAAATAATCATAAATTCAATAACTTCTGAGAAATATGAATCATGACATGAGTAGCTCTTAAATATGTTTAACCTTTAATAATAAGCGTAACTTGTACATGAGAGTAGATAATAATCATACATGAACCCTTACTTTAACATGAATGGCTCACAAGAGGTAAAAAACTTCAAATAGGGCTTAACTTGATACTTGTAAAATCATAGATGCTTTTAATGAATTCAATACATACTTGAAAGTCCTTAATCATCATGAAGTCACTTGACTTGTAAATCATGTAATAGATCATCCAAAACTTGAATTCTTGTCATGTATAAGATGAGTAAAGTCAATGCAAATCAACCTACCAACGTGTAGTAATACCCTCAAGTAGGGTACCTTGAAATCCATTTCTAAAGCTCATGATAATTCATAGTTTCATAGCTCAAAACATGCATAGTATCAATGGACAAACCAATTCATGAAATAAACTTGGAAAAGATTGTCATGCATAGTCAATCAATACTCCATAAAACCCCAACATAATTTATATTTATAATCCATAATAAGATATACTCATAGGTAATACAACTTGAAAACATGCAATTTTCATAAAAAGGAAAGTTGGGCTCCATGGGTGAAAGGACCCAATGGATGAAACCCACATACCTTGAACCTTGAATTCTTTGAGGTGGACTTGAAGTAGTTTTAGAGCTTGAAATGAATCCTTGAGTTCCAAAGTTAAGCTTGATATTGTTAGATTTGAATGAGAGAATTGATAGAGTCTTAGAGGGGATCGAGAGAGGGTTTTGTGAGTTATGGAGTTAAAAAAATAGCTAAGTATTGGTGATTTCATATTTAAATGGGCACAGGGCTATTACCACAATGCCCTTGGATGAAAGAATAAAACTAAGATTTTGTACTGATCTGCGTCCAGTCCACGATGTGAAGGCATTTTTGTGTTAATTCGCACCTAGTCTGCATCGCGGCCTGGTCGCGGATGGCAATTAAAAAATTAGTGGAAATTATTTTTCACTACGGTCTTCTAAAATACGAGTTATACCCATTTCCCACTCAATTTTACCCACTGATCAAGAATATGAAGTCAAAATTTTGAAATCACGCACGGATTTTGAGATATATGGAAATTACGATTATAGGACATTCCGAAGCACGTGAGGGGTATTTCAATATCTCTCCCTTGTGAACATTCATCCCGGAATATCAAAGAAACATGCGTAAGAGAAGTAAATATGAAGATTTCAGCCCGACATGAATACAACAAATGCATTTAAACATTATTTTCAAAAACCTCAAAATGAACATCAAAAATCACCATAAACTTGTTACCATGAACATGAATGTATGCAAAATGACATGAGGGATGAAGCTTAGTGCTTGAAATAATGGATAAGACTGAGTTTGTTATCTTAGGCTTGAATAGAGTGAAATAGGTACAGATATCGCTTCTTCATGTCTGCCTCGGCTTTCCAAGTGACACTTCCAACTCGTTGATTCCCCCAAATGACCTTGACAAATGCTACATCTTTGTTCCTCAATCTTTCCTTTATAAGACTCATTTTCGCCATGGTATCCATTACCAAGTCTGGTCCAATTAAAATGATCCCATCGGTAAATCTCCCTCAAATCTCTACACATCTTTATGGAACCGGAGTAAATAGAGTAGGATGAATTATGAGCCTCCTTCAAAATCAACTCCTTTAAGTCCTCAACATTAGGCACACACAACCTACTTGGGTACCTAAAGGCACCATCTCCCTCTTGGGAGAAAACCTCCACTTTACCATCCTTCACCAAGGACTCTAGCAAGGCGGGGTTAAGATCTTGTTTTGACTTTACTTCCTAAATCAACGAAGATTTAGAACCATCAATAACTACTACACAATTATTTACAACTTCATCCAACCTAACCCTCAACCTAGCAAACCATTGATCTTCTCTGCCACCTCTTTGCCACCATCATCAATATAAGCTAGACTGCCCATGGACACTCTACTTAGAGCGTCGGCCACAACATTAGCTTTGACGAGATAATAATGCACACCCATGTCATAATTTTTAAGGAGCTCTAACTACCTTCTTTGTCTCAAGTTAAGATCTTTTTGGATGAACACATATTGGAGACTCTTATGGTTGCTAAACACATCAACATGAACTCCATACAAGTAGTGATGCCAAATTTTCCAAGCAAACACCACTGCGGCCAATTTAAGATCATGGGTGGGATAATTCTTCTCATGCACCTTAAGTTGTCTAAAGGCATATGCTATCATCTTGCCATTTTACATCAAAACACACCACAAACCAATTCTTGAGGCATCACAATATACCACAAACACTTCCAACCCTCTCAGTAGAGCCAAGATAGGAGCAAAGACAAGCTTATCTTTCAAAGTTTGAAAACTCTTTTCACATTCATCGGTCCACACGAATTTTTCCATCTTTTGGGTCAACTTTGTCATAGAAGAAGCAATATAAGAAAAACCATTCACAAACCTCTGTAGTAACCCGCCAAACCCAAGAAACTTCTAATATCCAACGGAGTCAAGGGTCTAGGCCAATTTCTAATCACCTCCATCTTCTTAGGATCCACCTTAATGCCATCACTCGACACCATATTGCCTTAGAAAAGCAACCTCTTTCAACCAATATTCACATTTTCATATTTACCAAACAACTGCTCCTCTCTCAAGATTTGCAACACAAGTTCTCCCTGAAATGCGTTGAGGTGCTCGTTCCCTTTCATCCGATAGAGAGTTTGAATCTCCCTGATCCTTCTATCAATCAAGCAGATCCAAGTGATTCACTTGCTCTTCCTCACTTCGGGAATAGATCAATACATCATCAATAAAGACCACCACAAATATGTCAAGGTAGGTTTAAAGACCCTATTCGTGAGATCCATAAATATAGCTGGTGCATTAGTCAACCCAAAGGACATAACATCAAACTTAAAGTGCCCATATCTAGTCTGAAAAGCCGTTTTAGGAATATCACCCTTTCTCACCTTCACTTGGTGGTATCCAGACCGAAGATTAATCTTAGAAAAGTGATAACCCCTTGTAGTTGATCAAAAAGGTCATAAATCCTTGGTAGAGGGTACTTATTCTTTATGGTAACCCTATTAAGTTGCCGGTAATCAATGCACATTCTAAGAGAACCATCCTTTTTCTTCACAAACAATACCAATGCACACCCCAAGGTAACTTACTAGGCCTTATGAAACCTTTTTCCAACAAATCCCTCAATTGATCTTTCAAATTCTTCAATTTAATTGGGGCCATATGATAAGAGGGAATGGAAATGGGTTGAGTATTGGGAAGGAGATTATACTAGAGTTTATTTCCCTTTTGGGAGGAATACCGAGAATCTTATCGGGAAAGACATCAAGGAACTCATTAACCACTGAACCTACTCAATAGGAAGGGCTTTGGAATCAACATCCCTAACCCTCACAAAATGATAAAGACAATGGTTAGAAATCAACTTTTGGGCTTTAAGACAAGAAATGAATCTACCTTGACCACTACATCACGACTTTCCTACTCAAGTATGGGCTCATTAGGGAATTGAAATTTAACCCTGCAGGTTCTACAATCAATAGAAGCATAATATGCATGTAGCCAATCCATCCAAGAATGACATCAAAATCCACCATATCTAATTCAACAAAATCACAAGGCAAGACTTTATGAAAAATAAACACGAGATAATTTCTATAGACTCTTTTAGCAATAATGGACTCACCAATGGGGGTGGGCACTTCATACGGTTCATATAACAATTTAGGACTCACATAAATCTTTTTGGCAACAAAAGGAGTAATGAAAGAAAGAGTGGCACCCAGGTCTATCAATGCATACACATCAAAATCAAAATCCTTTAACATACCCGTGAAGCACTACTCTAAATCTAGTGACCCCTAGAGGGGTATGGTTGAGAACATCGACGATCATCCTTATAATTCTTAGTAACCCATGGACAATGTCTCGACTTATGATCCTTTGGCCACACTCGAAGCATGCACTCAAACCGGCCAAGGAATCTCCTAGATGGTACTTTCCACACTTGCGGCACGGAGGAGAAGCTTGAACACCAACACCCTTGCCTTTCCCTAGAGCATAAGGACAATCAACAATCTTGTGGCCCATCTTGCCATACCAAAAGCATGCACCTGTATTCCTCCAACATGTGCTACCATGACTCCTCCCACATTTTGGACACCTAGGGTGAGGCGCTCCACCATTGCCACCGGGCTTAGCATATGGAAGCATACTTTCAAATTGAGCTCTTCTTCTCCCTTCCTTCGAAGCTACCGGGCAATCTCTCATCTTATGCCCAACACCGCCACACTTGAAATAATTTTCTGTACCCGCCAAACACCTTCCTTGATGCTTCTTCCCACACCCTCAACAAGTGAAAAAATGGATCCTTTTCTTCTTGTACTTGGGAATCGGTAGACTAGTAGAAGATGAGGCATCACCAACTCAGGCCCTCTTAGCCCTCCTTTCCTTCCTCTTGTCCCTTGAAGTCTTGCCACTTGTTGATTGAGTTGAAAGGTTACAACCTTGGCCAATAGCTATAGAGCATTAAGAACCTCCACATTTGACATATCGCCGTTGGGAAGTTGATCCTCAAGTGAGAAATAGTTACCCCCTTGTCCACCATTTTGAATAGCATGAGACATATTCTAAAACATAAGCCTTAGAGGGCTTTCCACTACCGCATGACATAGAACATGAAGAAGTGAAACATTTCCTAAAGTACCCCATAGCCTCTTATTCATAGTTGTGGCGCGCTTCACAACCATGAATAAGAATCTAATTGATGTGGCGTGTTGGATTTCTGAGGACCATTAACAACATAGTGCTCTAATACCAAATTTTTTACGACCTACGCCTAGGGCCTAGACGTGACACAGTGAATGAGAAGTTCGAAGATACCCCAAACAAGCCTCTTGATCGTAACATGCACATATCCTTGGTTACGGAAGTAAAATAATAATAAACATGATTTGAATATAAAAAGAGAAATTGGGACTAAGGGAAAATCCTTAATAAACATAAAAACATTAGAAAAGTCAAGCCCAATGGTATGTATACATAATATCCAACAACACCCCTAAAATTAGAATGGAGCGGGGGCCAAGACACGCCCCAGGCTCACCTTCATAGTAATAAGTATTCAACATAGAGAAAGAGTCTCAACATGGAATGAAATAAGTAGATATTGTCCTCGAAGTTAAGGACTCACTAAAACTTGCTTCAAAGGATTGAACTAGCCATATAGAGGAGGAGGATAATAAAATGGAGCGGTGGTCCCTACATGATGATATCATATAGGCATAAAGTATATGTTAGTATGTCTGAATGTACTAAGTATGTGAAATGCAATGCAACAAGGATATACGCCAATATAATCAAAATGTATAAGATATAGACAATAAATACAATCCCAATACATCATGTATGATCAATGCTTGAAGTAAACATGCTTGTAAAACATTTAACTTGCATAAGACCTATAACATACATACATGTGGGAGGAGACCTTAACTGACATAGACCAAGTAGCTACAACTTGGAATCTAAGGCATGACACCTCCTCGGTCAGGTGGACGGGTATGACATCCTCCGGCTATGTGTGGTCTACTTGCCAAGGCAAAACAGATATGATAACATGACTAGATGGATCCACTATTATAGCAAGGGTAATATAATCCTATGGTGGCACATACTTTAGAGACTAAAGACTTTCTATAAGGACCACTTGAGTCGAGCCCCCATCTTAAGCCTCAATCAGTGCTAAGTCAAATCCCAAGGAATACTTGAAATAATCATAAATTCAATAACTTGTGAGAAACATGAATCATGACATGAGTAGCTCTTAAACATGCTTGACCTCTAATAGTAACCCTAACTTGAACATGAGAGTAGATACTAATCATACATGAACCCATGCTTTAACATGAATGGCTCAGATGTAACAATCTTGAATAGGGCTTAACTTGATACTTATAAAATCATAGATGTTTTTTGTGAATTCAATATATACTTGAAAGCCCTTAATCATCACAAAGTCACTTGACTTGTAAATAATGTAATAGATCATCAAAAACTTGAGAATTCTTGTCATGTCATTTTATCAAACACATGGTGGATTCATGATACTTGTTCAAAATCATGTAATTAAAGAGTGAAATAAGATGAGTAAACTCAATGCAAATCAACCCACCAACATGTGGTAAAAGCCTCATGTAGGGTACCTTGAAATCCATTTCTAAAGATCATGATAATTCATAGTTTCATAGCTAAAAACATGCATAGTATTAATAGACAAACCAATTCATGAAATAAACTTAGAAATAGATGATCATGCATAGTCAATCAATACTCCATAAAACCCCAAAATAGTTTATATTCATAATCCATAATAAGAGATACTCATACGTAATACAACTGGAAAACATGCAATTTTATAAAAAGGAAGGTTGGGCTCCATGGGTGAAAGCATCCAATGGATGAAACCCATATACCTTAATCCTTGAATTCTTTAAGGTGAACTTGAAGTAGTCTCAAAGCTTGAAATGAATCATTGAGTTCCAAAGTTAAGCTTCACATGTTAGATTTGAATGGGAGAACTGATAGAGCTTAGAGGGGTTTGAGAGAGGGTTTTGTGAGTTATAGAGTTGAAAAATAGCTAAGTATGAGTGATTTCACATTTAAATGGCATTGGGCTATTACGCCAGTGCCCTTGGACGAAAGAATAAAACTAAGAAAGATCTTGTGCTGGTCCACGCATCGGACCCATCATAGAGGCATTTTTGTGTTGATCTGTGGTAGTCTATGTCAGGGCCTAGTCGTAGATGCACACTGGATATAAAAAAATTAGCGAAACAGGTCTTCTAAAATCTTGGGTATACCCATTTCCCACTCAATTTTGCCCTCCTGATCAAGAAGATCAAGTCAGATTTTCGAAATCACACACGGATTTTAAGATACATGAAAATTATGATTATGGGGCATTCCGAAGAACATGAGGGGTGTTTCAAGAGATACAATAGATAAGAAACCTTCCACAGACCTTCCATCATAATCAGCCAACCCAAGAAAACTTTCGAATGCCCAACGGACCAAGTTTGTCTAACAATGCACATTCTTGACCAACTCCCTCTTAACCTCATATATAGGATTGGCTACAACATCCTCCTTTGTATGGATTGCATTTCGAGCCCAAAGTAACTCTCCCTATTTGAAAGGAAAGGATGGACATAGAAAATCCTAGGACACGTTCCATGGCATGATAAGAATCATGAAAAAGTGAAACATTTTCTAAAACGCCTTGTAGCCTCCTACTAATAGATGTGGCGCGCTTCACACCCATGAATAAGACCCTACTTAACATGGTACGTTGGACTCCGAGGACCATTAATAAACTTAGTACTCTGATACCATCTTTTTCACGACCCAAACCTGGGGTCTAGGAGTGACATGGCGAATTCGGACCCGAGAGTCCCCAAACAAGCCTCAAAGTATCCAAAATCACATCATCAATTTGGAAGCATATTCAAAAGTAAACACATAGTTCTAAGGGACGGGAAAGTAGGACTCACGCTATGGAGATATCATAGGAAAAGGGGTTAATATAGATTCACATAACATGTAACACATAAGGACTATGGGGAGGGAAAGTAGGACTCATGCTATTGGAATATCATAGGGAAAGAGGTTAACATGGATTCACATAACATGTAGCACATAAAGACTAGGAAGGGTAAGTACGATTTACTCTATGGGGGCATTCACCATATTTCCACATCAAACATACATGAATATCATAATCCTCATAACAAATCCATAATAGCCATATTCAAAAGATATCCATAACCGTAAGCTCCAAATGCAACACATAACACATAGATCCAATAAGAGTCTACAAGATGTCCAATAATGCCTCTAGTCATAAGATAGGACGGGGGCCAACACATGTCCCAGGCTCACCCTCAAAGTATAGATAACATAAGCAAAAGAAACATAAGATAGAAGAATGGTGGCTTGTCCTTGGAAGATAGGACTCACCACAACAAATGTCTCAAAATCCAATCTAGCCATGAACGGTGGATGAAAGTAATCTCCGATCCCTACATGGTGAGATCATGTAGGCAAAAGTATGCATTAGTACGTTTGAATATACTAAGTATGCAGTGTGCAATGCATGAAACTTACCAAAACCTACATATCAATGTTAGATGGTAATGGTACATAATATAGAAAGAGATTTATAGCAAGGAATGTAATATAACAAGATGCAATGGAATTCATAATGCATGAAATACAAATGATGCTCATATATATAGTGGAGATGTGATCTCAACTGACATAAGTAAGACCAAGCAATCTATCATATGGAATCCCAATGAAATCCCCTCACCAGTAAAGAAGTGGTCTACTTGGCAAAGGTTGACCATACTTCACCTTAGGGCATCCCTATTTCGTATAAAGTAACTGTCACGACGCAAGTCTAGGGCCTAGACATAACTGACGAATGGGGAACTCGAAGGAACCCCAGACAAGCCTCTTAGTATATCATCACACATTCTTGGTCACGCAAATAAGTAATTAACATAAAAGATTTGAAATTAGGGGCAATGAACTAAGGGAAAGCTTGCATATCAACAACATCAAGAGACCAAAAGAGTCAAGGCTTGTAACATAGATACATAACATGTCCAATAATACCTCTACTACATAGATAAGAGCGGGGGCCAAGACAAAGCAACCAGGCTCACCCTCATAGTCAAAATAGAACACAAAGAGGAGTATCTCAATACTTAATTAGAGAAACATAGACTAAGGTTCCCGAAGTGGAGGACTCACTAACTAACTTGAGTAGCACCAAACTAGCCACATGGAGGAGGAGGGTGATCAACTTCGGCTTCGGTTCCTACATGGGGATATCATGTAGGCAAGAGTATGTGTTAGTATGTTTGAATGTACTAAGTATGTAGGATGCAATGCAATAAGAGATAGGCATCATAATCAAAGTGCATAATTATAAGAAAATGATATGCATAATAACAATATGGTTTGTATGATCAATGCATAAGTAAAACATGCTTAAGTAACTCATGCTCATATAGGATATCATATGTGTAGAATAGACCAACTAGATTTTCAAAGTATAAATCCCTTGGTCGGTTGATGATGATCTCACCCCATCACCCTGGTGGTGTGGTATAAACCCCTCACATGGTTGATAATAATCACACCTTATCACCCTGGTGGCAAAGTACAAAATAACTTACATGGTTTGATGAGTACAACCCCCTACCTTGGTTGATGAGTACAAACTCACACCTCAGTTGATGAGTATAAACCCCCACCTCGATTGTTCGGGTTCTTAGTCCCCTGGATTGGGCATGGTCTAATCCAACACTTTATATAGAGTAAATTATATACATAAGCACTTTTCATCATCGTAACATCAATTATATTATATCTCATGCTTTGAACCTTCAATTCCTCAAGAAACCATAACCGGACATTTTATCAAACACTTATAGAGTGTGAAATGGTAGTATAAAACTATGCAATTTAGATATGAAATCATGCAAGAAAATCCATAGTAAAATCATCAATCAACACCTTGCAACACCCTCAAGAAATATACATCAAACCCCTTATCAAATCTTACATTAGATCCAAGATTTATAGCTCAAAACATAGCAAAACAGTCATAACTTTACATAGCTTTAGCATAGTTCATAGACATGTTCATAATAGTAAACTCATTTGTAAAATCAACTTTAAATCATGCAAATTGAGTAAAAAGGAGATTAGGGCACCATGGGTGGAAGAACCCTATGGCTAAAACCTACATACGTTCACCTTGAAGAATTTCTTGAAGAAGACGTTAATGGAGACTTGAAGCTTGAAGGAATTTCCTTAGATCCGGAAAGAGATTGGGACACTTGAATCTTGAGGAAGGACTTGGGGCTTGACTTGGTTTCCTTGAATTCCAACAAGACTTCTTGAAAACCTTGAGAATGGATGGAGAATTTGATGAAGATTAAAGAGGATTTTGAGAGGTTTTTGGTTGGTCTTCGAAAATTTTTGAACTAGTCCGCGTCTAGTGCACGTCGTGGACCCGCGCAAACAACTACTGTTTTTGCAAAGTTTCACCAAAAATTATTTTTTTTGGCATGGACAAAGTATACTTAGTAGGTACTCATTTTTTAACACAATTTTTCCCTCTGAACAAGAATATGACATCGGATTTATGAAATTCTGCATGGATTTTGAGATATTGAAAAAGATGCATCATAGGGTCTTTTTGAGCTATGTCGAGGGGGGTTTAAATATCCCCGATTTGAGATATAAGGGAATTATGACTATGGGGGCATTCCTAGGCAAGTGTGGAGCGTTTCAATATCTCCCCCTTGGGAACATTCATCCCTGAATGTCAAAGAGACATATATAAGAAGAGTAATAATGTAGAAATCAGCCCCAACAAGAATGCAACAATGTACTTAAACACCATTTTTGAAATCTCAACACAAGCATTAAAATCATCATTAACTTTTCAACATAATCATGAATATATGCAATGAAATAGGGGCTGAAACACAAGACTTGGAATCATTAAAGGACTTGACGTGCTATCATAAGTGAAACGACCCCAAAAAAAAGCTCAAAAATATGCCTCGAAAGTGCTCGGAATCTTATTTTCTATTTATCTAAATATTCGTCTTGGGCCTAAGGGTTCCCACACTT
>JAABOM020072793.1:0-35868 GCA_011800125.2 Solanum clarkiae | reverse complement strand
GTATATTGCATGAGGGTGTTACCAAGTATTGGTAGGTTGATTTATATCAAGTTTTCTTATATGATTTCACTCTTGAATTATATGATTTTAAACTAGCATTACACATCCACCAAGTGTTTGATAAAATATCCGGTTAAGTATTCTTGAGTTATTGATAATCTATTGCATGGCCTATGAGTCAAGTGACTTTATGATGATGAAAGTAATGTATATATGTGTTGATTTGATGAAAAATATCTATAGTGTTACAAATTGACTCCACCTTGTTGAGGGGGTGTTATGCCTCAACCACTATGATGGAGGGTACTATGTCCATCTACCGATTAAGGGGTATATACCTTGACAACTATGATAGAAATGGCTATGTCCATCTATCAGTTAGGATATATACCTTGACCACTATGATGGAGGGGGGGGTGCTATCACTATCTACCATGTTGAGGGTTATATACCTTGACCACTATGATGGGGGGGGTGCTATGCCCATCTATTAATTAGGGGTAGATACCTGAATCGCCTTCCAAAGGGGTGGTAGGCCTTGGATTCCAAGTACTAGTTGCTTGGTCTATGATGATGGTCTCTTCCTACACATGTAATATGTTCTATACAAACATGTTTTACTTTGAGCATTGATCATGCATGAAATATTGTTATGGTATCCCCTATTGCCTATGTATATGCATTTTGATTATGTAGCCTATTTCTTGTTTTATTGCATCCTACATACTTAGTATATTCAAACGTACTAATGTATACTCTATACCTACGTGATGTTACCATGTAGTAACGGAGCTCCACTTGATCATCCTCCCCCTCGTCGTGGCTAGTAATATCTCTTGAAGCAAGTTTGGTGAGTCTAAACTCCGAGGATAATAGCTATTGATTCTATTTTATGTAAAGACATCTGTTCTTTGTTTAGATGCTTATGACTATAAGGGTGAGCCCAAAAAGTTGTTTTAGTCCCTGCCCAATATATGTTAGAGGTGTTGTTGGACATGATGTGTAGTTATGCTTTGAGCTTTGACCCTTTTGATGATTTATGCTATTAAAAACTTCCCTTAGTCCCTTTATCCTTATTTATATTCTCTTATTGTTGTTTAATTCTGCAACCAAGGATATGTAAGTGATATGCTAAGAGGCTTGTTTGGGGTCCCTTTGGGTTCTCATTCCCCATGTCATGTCTAGGCCCTACGCTTGGGTCGTGACACATAGCTCAACACATGCATAGTCTCAATAGACATAATCAATTCATGGAGTAAACTTGAAATAGATATTCATGCACAATCAATCAATACTTAATAATACATCAACATGATTTAGATTCATATTTCATAATAAAAGATACCCATAGTTATTACAACTTGAAAACATGTAGTATTCATGAAAAGGAAAGGTTGGGCTCCATGGGTGAAAGGATCCATGGATGAAGACCCACATACCTTAAACTTTGAATTCCTTGAAATGAATTTGAAGTAGACTTAGAGCTTGAAATGAGTCCTTAAGTTCCAAGATTGAGCTTGAAATTCTTAGATTTGAATTAGAGAATTGATAGAGTCCTAGAGAGGTTTTAGAGAGGGATTGTGAGATACAGAGTTGAAAAATGGCTAAGTATGGGTTTCACGTTTAAGTAGACATGGGGATATGACCCCAATGCCCTTGGGTGAAATAAGAAAAACCAAAGAAATCATAGTGCAAAATACACTGCTCCGCGCCCTTGGTCTGCATCCCTGGTGTGATGCGGACCAGATGCGGAATGTAAAATACACTGCTCCGTGCCCCTAGTGCTTTGCGACCAGGGCGCGGACAACCATTGGAAATCGTAAAATTAGTGAAAATTATTTTTTGCTATAGCTCTTCTAAAATCTGGATTATACCCATTTCCCACTCAATTTTGCCCCCGATAGAGAATATGAAGTCGAATTTTCGAAATCACGCATGAATTTGGATATATATGAAAATTACAATTATGGGGCATTTCGAAGCACATGAGGGGCGTTTCAATATCTTTCCCTTGGGAACATTCGTCCCTGAATGTCAAAGAAACATGCATAAGAGAAGTAATCATGGAGTTTTCAGCCCGACATGAATGCAATAAATGCACTTAAGCATTATTTTCAAAAAATCTCAATATGAATGTCAAAAATTACCATAAACTTGTTAGCATGAACATGAATGCATGCAAAAATGTCATGAGAGCTGAAACTTAAGGCTTGAAATCACAGAGGGGGTTTAATTTATTATCTGCGGCTTGAGTAGAGTGGAAAAGATATAGATATCATTTTTTCATGTCCGCCTCGGCTTCCTATGTAGCACTTTTAGCTTGTTGATTCCTCCATATGACCTTGATGGAAGCTATATCTTTTTGTTTCTCAACCCTTTTTTTCAGTTGCCTATCTAGTATCTCCATCGAGACCTCCTCATCGGTCAAATTACCTTCCACAACAACTAATACCTCTAAGGGCACTATAACACTAAGGTCAGCAACACATATCCTCAAGATGGATACATGGAAGACCGGACGAACCATCTCCATCTCCATAGGAAACTCCAATTCAAATTCAACCTTACCAACTCTCCTGAAAATTCTATAAGGACCTACAAATCTTGGGCTCAATTTACCTTTCTTGTCAAACCAGACCATGCCCTTCATGAGTGAGACCTTCAAGTAAACTCGATCACCAACCTTAAACTCAAGATCTCTCCTCTTCACACTAGAGTAGAACTTTTGCCTACTTGAGCCTTTCTCAACCTCTCCCTTTACAAGCCTCATTTTCTCCCTGGCACCCATTACCAAGTTTGGTTCAATTAAACCATCCCATTCCCAAATCTCCCTCAAATATTTGCATATTCTTGTGGAACGGGGTGAATAGAATAAGACAAATTATGGGCCTTTTCCAAAATCAACTCCCTTAAGTCATCAACATTAGGCACACACAACCTACCTTGGTACCTAAAGGCACCATCTCCCCCTTGGGAAAAAAACCTCTACCTTGCCATTCTTCACCAAAGCTTTCAACTCTAGCAAGGAGGGGATAAGGTCTTGTTTTACTCAACTTCCTCAATCAAAGAAGATTTGGAACCATCAACAACTACCACACCACCATTTTCAACTTCATCCAACCTAACTCCCAACCTAGCTAATCGGTGAACTTCTCTTGCCACCTCCCCACCACCATCATTAATATGAGCTACGCTACCCATGGACACTCTATTTAGAGCATCGGCCACAAAATTTGCTTTGCCGGGATGATGATGTACACTTATGTCATAATCTTTAAGGAGCTCTAACCACTTTCTTTGTCTCAAGTTAAGATCTTTTTTGTGTGAACACATATTGGAGACTCTTGTGGTCAGTAAACACATCAACATGAACCCCATACAAAGAATAACACAAAATTTTCAAACTAAACACTATGGCTGCCAATTCAAGATCATGGCTTGGTTAATTTCGCTCATGCACATTAAATTGCCTAGAGGAAATGCTATCACCTTGCCATTTTGCATCAAAATATACCCTAAACCAATTCTTGAGGCATCACAATAAACCACAAATCTTTCCAACCCTTCTGGTAGAGCCAAGATAGGAGCGGAGACAAGCTTATCTTTCAAAGTTTGAAAACTCTTCTCACATTTATCAGTCCAGACAACGTTTTCCTTATTTTGGGTCAATTTAGTCATAGGGGAAGCAATAGAAGAGAACCTATTCACAAACCTCTGGTAGTAACCCATCAAACCCAAGAAACTCCTAATATCCGACGGAGTCAAGGGTGTAGGCCAATTTCTTATCACCTTTGTCTTCTTAGGATCCACCTTAATGCTATCAGCCGAAACCACATGCCCTATAAAAGCAACTTATTTCAACCAAAATTGACACTTTTCATATTTAGCAAATAACGTCTTATCCCTCAAGATTTGCACCACCACTCTCAAGTGATTCACATGCTCTTCCTCAATCTGAGAATAAATCAATATATCATCTATAAAGACCACCACAAACATATCACGGTAGGTTTTGAAGACCCTATTCATGAGATCCATAAATATACCGGTGCATTAGTCAACCAAAAAGACATTACACGAACTCAAAGTGCCCATACCTAGTCCAAAAAGCTGTCTCAGGAATATCACACTCCCTCACCTTCACTTAGTGGTATCCGGACTGAAGATCAATCTTAGAAAAGTGCTAGCCCTTTGTAGTTGGTAAAAAAGGTTATCAATCCTTGGTAGAGGAAGGGAACCATCCTTTTTCTTCACAAACAACATCGGTACACCCCAAGGTAACTTACTAGGCCTTATGAAACCCTTCTCTAATAAATCCCTTAATTAATCCTTCAACTCCTTCAATTCTATCGGGGCCATACGACAAAGGGGAATGGAAATGGGTTTTGTATTGGGAAAAAGGTCTATATCTAAGTCTATTTCCCCTTCGGGAGGAACACTGGGAAGATTATCATGAAAGATATCAAGAAACTCATTGACCACTAGAACCGACTCAATAGGAAGGACTTTAGATTCAACATCCTAATCCTCACAAGATGATAAAGGTATCCCTTAGAAATCAACCTTTGGGATGTAAGACAAGAAATGAATCTACCCTTGACCACAAATCACGACTTTCCTACTCAAGAACTGCATATTAGGGGATTGGAATTCAACCTTACAGATTCTACAATCAATGGAAGCATAATATGCATGTAGCCAATCCATCATAAGAATGATATCAAAATCCACTATGTCTAATTCAACAAAATCATAAGGCAAGACTTTATGCAATATGAACACGAGATAATTTCTATAGACTCTTTTAGAAACAATGGACTCACCAATGGGGTAGACACTTCATAAGGTTCACACAATAATTCGGGACTCACATGAAGCTTTTTGGAAACAAAAGAAGTAATGAAAGAAGAGTGGCACCCGAATCTATCAATGTATATATATCATAATTAAAAACCTTTAACATACTGGTAACCACATTGGGCACATCCTCTACTTCTTGCGTTCCTTGGAGAGTATAGAACCTATTTTGCCTTGGAACACGCCCTTGTTGGCCTCCCTTTGCCCTTTGACCAACATTAGCACCTTGGCCTTCGGGATGACCATCTCGACCTTTGTTTTGAAAATGAGGACAATCAACAATCTTGTGGCCCATCTTGCCACACCAAAAGCATACACTGGTGTTCCTCCAATACATCCATTATGTTTTCACCCCATCTTTGGGCACCTAGGATGGGTCGCCCCACCGTTGCCATCGGGCTTAGCATACGGAAGCGTATCTTCAAATTGAGCCCTTTGTCTCTCTTCCTTTGAGCCCACATAGGCAATCTCTCATCTTATTCCCAACACCACCACACTTGAAACAACCTTCGGTGCTCACCAAACACCTTTCTTGATGTTTCTTGCCACACCCTTGACAAGTGGCAAAAAAGGTCATTTTCTTTTTGTACTTGGGAACCGGTAGACTGGTAGAAGATGAGGCACCATCAGCTCGGGACCTCCCAGCCTTTCTCTCCATCCACTTGTCCCTTGAAGGTTGGGGGGTACCCACTTGTTGATTGAGTTGAGCAGTTACAACCTTGTCTAAAAGTCATAGAGCATTGCGAACCTCCACATTCGACATGTCATCATTGGGAAGTTGGCCCTCAAGTGAGAGATGGTTATCATCTCGTCCACCATTTAGAATAGCTTGAGACATATTCTAAAATGCAACAGTTAGAAATCAGTAATACGCCTTAGAGAACTTAGCTTAATCGCATAACATAGATTATGAAGAAGTAAAACATTTCCTAAGACGCCTTATAGCCTCCCATTCATAGTTGTGGCGCATTTCACAACCATGAATAAGACTCTAATCGACGTAGTGTGTTAGATTTTCGATGACCATTAACAACCCAGTGCTTAAATACCAAGTTTGTTACGACCCAATCCTAGGACCTAGACGTGAAATGACGAACGAGGATCCCGAAGGGGCCCAAACAAGCACCTTAGCATAATCAATCATACATCCTTGATCGCGGAAGCAAAATAAACATCAGCATATGATATAATTAAAAAAAGGAAGCGTGACTAAGGAAAGTCTTTGATAATTACAAAAGCATAAAAGAGTCAAGCTCATAGCATAAACATACCATAGTATCCAACAATACCTCTAACTTGGAATGGAGTGGGGGCCAAGATACTTTTCGGGATCACCCTCATGATAATAAGTGTTCAACATAAAAGAGTCTCAATATAGCAAAAGTAACTTAGATATTGTCCTTGAACTTGAGGACTCTAACTTGCTTTTCTCCAAAGTACCGAACTAGCTACGTGGAAGAGGATGATCGAAAGGGGCTTCGGTCCCTACATGGTAATATCATGTAGGCATAGAGTACGCGTTATTATGTTTGAATCTACTAAGTATGCTGGGTGCAATGCATCAAAGAGATAAAGCCAATATACTCAAAATGCATAATCATAAGCAATGGATATATATAATCTCAATATGGTATGCATGATCAATATTTTTAATAAGACACGTTTGTAAATCAATTAACTTGTATAATATACCATAGATACATGGGAAGAAACTATAACTGACATGAGTAAGACCAAGTTAGCTAAAACTTGGAATCCCGATGAATACCTCTCATCGGTAAAGAGGTGGTCTACTTTTCAAAGTAAACCAAACTTCACCTTACAGGAATATCACCCATTTCGTGTGAAGCAATTCTCCTTATGGGAACATGACTCATTTCGAAAAGGATTTCATGATAAAGTGCGCCTAGATGGATCCACTAGTATAGCAAGGGTAATAATCATAATCTTGTGGTGGCTCATAGACGGAGGAAAGGAGTATGGATCCTTGAAGATAGTCTACGCCGACATCTAATCCATCGGTGCTAAGTCTAATCCCGCTTAATACTTAAAATAATTATACTTTAATCATAACCTGAATAACTTGTAAGAACATGAATTGAATAGCTCATAAACATTCTTGACCTCTAATAGTGAGCCTAACTTGAACATGAGAGTAATAATAATAATACATGAACCCTTGCTTTAACATGAAATGACTCACAAGAGGTAAAAATTTTGAAACTGGGGCTTGACTTGATACTTGCAACATCATAGATACTTTTCATGAATTAAATATATGCTTGAAAGTCCTTAATCATCATATAGTCACTTGACTTGTAAATTATGTAATAGATCATCAATAACTTGAGAATTATTGTCATGTCATTTTATTAAACACATGGTGGGTTCATGATACTTGTTCAAAACCATGTAATTCAAGAGTGAAATAAGATGAGTAAACTCAATGCAAATTAACTCACCAACATTTAGTAAAACCCTCATGTAGGGTACCTTGAAATCTATCTCAAAAGCTCACGATAATTCATAGTTTTCATAGCTCAAAACATGCATAGTCTCAATAGACATAATCAATTCATGGAGTAAATTTGAAATAGATATTCACGCACAATCAATCAGTACTTGATAAAACCTCAACCTCGTTTATATTCAGATTTTATAATAAAAGATACCCATAGGTAATACAACTTGAAAACATGCAATTTTCATGAAAAGGAAAGATTGGGCTCCATGGGTGAAAGGACCCATGGATAAAGACCCACATACCTTAAACCTTGAATTCCTTGAAATGAACTTGAACTAAACTTTGAGCTTGAAATGAGTCCTTGAGATCCAAGATTGAGCTTGAAATTCTTGGATTTGAATTAGAGAATTGATAGAGTCTTTGAGAGATTTTAGAGAGGGTTTTGTGAGATATAGAGTTGAAAAATAGCTAAGTATAGGTGATTTCACATTTAAGTGGGCATGAGGCTATGATCCCGATGCCCTTTGGTGAAATAAGAAAAAACAAGGAAAATATTGTACTGTTCCGCGCCCTTGGCGCAACGCGGACTAGATGCGGAGTGCAAAATATACTGCTCCGCACCCCTGGCACATCGCAGCCAGGGCGCAGAAAGCCACTGGAAATCATAAAATTAGGGAAAATTATTTTTCGCTAAGGTTCTTCTAAAATCCATGCTATACCCATTTCCCACTCAAATGTTTTCCCCATGATTAAGAATATGAAGTCAAATTTTTAAAATCATGCACATATTTTGAAATATATGAAAATTACGATTATGGGGCATTCTGAAGCACATGAGGGGCGTTTCATCATTAGTGACTCTGGTCTCCAAAGATTATATCAATATGATTTAATATCAATAGTTATTACTAGCAGTCATCATTAGAAGATAAAAATACCATCCATCTTAAGCAGTTCAATTATCAAAATTAAAAAAAATATTTAGAACAGGTATGGAACTTTGAGTAACAAAATAAGATCAAAATCAAAAGGACTATATTTTTTCCTCTTGAGTTGAGGTCTCCATAACTTTTTAGCATGGTTAGTCTTGAAAGAGGACGTTGCATCTTTTTTATCATCATTAGAGATAAAATTAAAAATCAAATAATTGGGTTCATATTATATTTTAGCGAGTTGTTCAAGTGGGGTGGGTCATTAAATGGCTTAAATGAAAATAGTTTTAATTCTTAAAATATTGGTTAGAAATAAAAATTAATTAAATATGTTGAGTGATTTTGAGATTAAAACATTGATAGTTGAGTGAATTTTGAATTAAAAATCAAAGTTTAGTGACTTTCTGTGAAAAGAATCCATAGTTGAATGACTTTGAAGTTAAAAATAAAAGTGGAGTGACTTTCTATAAAAAGAACTCATAGTTGAGTGACTATCTGCGATATTAACTTAGTACAAAATCCTTATTAGAAGGGTAAAAATTAAACAAAAAACTATGGATTAGTTATTCATTGAATATGCTACAAATAGTAAGGTCTATTAATTTTTGATAAAATTTAATAATCTTAAAATTTATGTTATTACTGTAACTGAGTCAAATAATGAACTCATTTATTCGTATAATATCGAGTGTGGGTCATGTAGTAAAAGATCGAAATGATCATAGGAAAAACTAAAGAAAAATACATCAAGTAAAGAGGATCCAAGATGTAGTAAATGACAAAGACATCTACTTTTCTTGGACTAATTTTATAGCATTCTTTCTTGAATATGAGCCTCATTTATTTAAAGCAATGATGTCTTCTTCTGAATCAACATTTTCTAAAAAAGCAACTACTCATAAGATTGAATTAATTTTGAATTATCATATATAAAAACTGATTGATCTTTCTTCTAAAAATAAAACTTAAGGATCAAAATAGATCTTTGAAAGAAAAATAAAAAGTTGATGACGCCATTGAATAATATAAGGCTAGATTTTTATTTAAAGATTATAAACAAAAAGTAGGCCTCAATTACTTTAATACAAACTCGTCGGTACAGAGGATAACATCCATTTGGGTGTTAGTCTCACTAGCTACTACACATGATCTTGAAATTCATCAAATAAATATTAAATCTTTTCAAGTGGAGAATTAGAGGTACAAATATCAAAATTTTTTGGGGTTCTACAAAATGTGTTCAATTCTTGTTGGGGCCCTACAGGTTCTATTTCAATTTAAGATTTTTAGAATATTTGAGATTTTTTTTAAGAAAATATAATATTCTTTATATAGGCATAAGCTAGGATTTATAGTAGATTAGCCTTTAAGAATCTTAACTAGAATTGAACATATCTTGTGGAGTCATATAAAATTTTAATTTCTGCGGATGCGCCCTAATTTGAAAAACTCAAAGATAAGACTTGAATTAACTATAAAATAGAGCTTCAACATTTGCATTTTGTGACTTCAAATTTATAGATTTGATTTGTGAGAGAAGAGAAAAAGGACATGTTTGATCCCGCCAAATGTTCCAATTTATTTGCAATAAATTTTCAATATATGAAAAATAAATTGATCATAAATAAAATCTAAAGAGATAAGTATAATATTGATAAAATAATTGTAATGACCTAGATGGTCATTTTTGGCCTTATCTATGAAAATTACTGTTTTACTCTTTTGTAAGTTGCTTTGGGCCTACTTTGAATTATTTGAATGGTTAGAACTGAAATCTTGAGTTTTAAAAGTTGAAAATATGAGTTTTAGTGTTTTTGAAAGCATAAGTTGTTGAAAAAGTGAGTTTTTGTATTATTTTGAGTTTTGAAGGTTGAATTGTGGATCCATCGATTACATTAGCTCTGAAATGTTGAAACTGAGCTACAGAAAATTGCAGAATTGAATTTGGAGTTAAAATGAGGTTTTTAGGCCCAAAGTTGTGATTTTAGTCGTTTCCAGATCCAAAGTTTGAGTTTGGTCAACATTCAAAGTTTGAAGCTCGAATCAGAATTCTGATAGTTCCAATAGTTTTGGATGGTGAAACTATCACTAAAAATGGCCTCATCATAATTTTTGGACTTGACGAGAACAATTTTGTTATTTTGAGTTTGAAATTAGTTTATTGACTTGCATTGGTAAATATATTGTGGAGATCTCAGAATCAACTTTTGATGACTCCATTGAGTCTGGATAGCTATTTTGGTATGGATAAATATAAAGTTTGTGAAAATTTGTGTTCAGATGAGTTCTGGAGATCCATTTTGAGTTTTGGCAATGGCTGGTGTTGGGGTATCTGGTGCAACCCTTTTTGGTTCTCCGCCTTCGAAAACAAACCTTTACCTTCGCAGAAGTATGTGAATATTTCTTCTCCATGATCATGGAGAATTGTCCGTCTCGCGGAGTACATGTTTTACTAAATCAGTTTTAAATACATAAAACCCCTATTTTTACTCACATTTTCAATATTTCAAGTTTTGAGAGGCAATTTTTGAAGAGAGTTTTCAGATAAATCTTTTGGATAAGTATTTCTTATATTATTTTGATTAAATTTCATGGTTTTGATCTTGATTGCGACTTGCATTTCATGATTTTGAATGCCTAAAATTGGGGATTTTTGGTCGTTGATCTTGAAACTTTAAATGATGATTTCTCCATCGATTTAAACTCGATTTTAGTGGAAGCTTCACCTACGAACTTCATTTTTCATGTAGAATATGATTTTGAAGTCAATTTCCAGATTTGAGACTTTTACATTTTACGCCTTATTTTGACCATTTTTCCCCTAAGACTAAATCATGCCAATATGGGTATCAAAAGGCAACTCTTGATATGTAGTATCTGATTTTGATAGTTGTTGAGCGATCCAGAGATCATTTGGAGGCTTGAGTTGATTAAAAACTTGCCCGAGTGAGATTTTAGCTTCGAGGTAGGTTCGGCTAGCCTTTTTGGAATTGAATTTTAGTTATTGAGCATACCTATGTAATAATTGTGAGATGTAGATTGAATTATGGGCTAATAACCTAATTTGATTGAAATTGATGGAAATATGATGTTCATTATCCTGAGTATTGAGTAAATGGTAATCCAATTGATAACCTGAAATAAAATCATAAGAATTGGGATAACTTTGGATATCATTATGATATTATGGGACTTGAGATGTCATGTTAAAATCATAAGAATTGGGATAACTTTGGATATCATTATGATATTATGATACTTGAGATGTTTTGGATAGTATTGTCATAATACGAGATTTGTGAGACTATTTGGGAATTTAAGGGATAAATTTAGGATACTTTTGATGTATTAGAGGCTTAACATACTTTCTTGGTGACTTGTGGAGTTTGACATGTTTGACAGTTGGATTATAGATGATAGGGTGATGATGACAGACTTGTTGATGGTATTGTTGTATTAGTGGATATACTTGACCTAGCATTTATGAGATTATGATGATAGTATCCAATTATCATTATATATCTTGCTATCACATTTTATACTTATGTTGTTGCATTGGTCTGCATGTATCTTATACTCCGTTGTTGCATTGGAATGCACTTATTCTGTATTGACTAGTTGCATTGGTATGCACTTATCATATATGGACTAGTTGCATTGGTATGTATGTATCTTATACTCTATTGTTACATTGGTACGCACGTATCCTATATCGTCTGGTTTTATTGGTGTGCACATATCCTATATTGACTAGTTGCATTGGTATGCACATATCCTATATGGACTAGTTACATTGGTATGCACATATCTTATATTGCATGGGTATGCACACAGCTTCGTACCTATGTTCTGGCATTGACATGCACATTTCATAATTATGCTGTGGCATTGGCATGCCCATATCTTATATAAAATCTACTTTACTTGAGGCTCACAATGCCTCGAGACACTTCCTCTTGAGGCTTCCGACGCTTTGAGGTACTTTATCCTAAGGCCTGTGACGTATTGAGATATTTTAGTACATGGTCTGATCAGCCCTCAGATTCTGTCTTGTAGCTCAACTCAATAGATATGTACCCCAGCCCTGCGACGGTTATGATTATACGTACATAGCTCGTGATATCCTTGGGATCTATCTTGTAGCTTCATCTCGATAGATGTGTATATCGGCCCTGCGACGATCGATATTTCATCTCATACATGGCATGTAATGCCATTGCATTTATGCATAGCAATGTATTGCATCATTGACTTGGTTCGTCATCTATACTTATTATTCTTCGTGATCACATGGTATTGTTTACTAACCCTTTTGATGCAGGTGATAAGATTCTTCGTTATTACATAATTGTTCGATTTCTCTTACCCAGTTGGTTGAACCTACTGGGTACATTGCGATATACTTACCCCTACTTTGTCTCCTCCCTGCAAATCGTGCACAGGGACCCAGACAGGGTAGTTGATTCATTCTACCAAAGTTTTTCTCCAGTTATCCAAATCTTAGTGGTTAGGCTCAGACTTCGAGTCGCTATGGATCTTTGAGACATCTTTTATTTTCTTTCTTTTTGGACTATAGACATTTGTGTTTACTCTTATCACTACTTTAAATGCTCCTGAACTCATGACTCTAGGTTTTGGGATTATCTATGATATGTTGTGATCGTTTCAACTTTACTTTGTTTTCTATAGTCGTGGTCTGATTTTGGGTCGTGAAAAGTTTGGTATCAGAGGTCTAGGTTCATTGGGCTCATGAGTTAAGAGCAGGGTGCCTATAGAGTCTCACGGATTGGTGTATAGATGTCCACACCCATCTTCGGGATGCTACGAAATACTTGATAAGAAAGACTTTCCCATCTTGCTTCTATTCATGCATTTCCTTTTATAACCCATTTTGAAAGTGTCTAACCTACTCCTTTATATGTAAATGCCAATTATTAGATCTCGACGATCAGTGAGAGACCTCGAGTCAACTGATGTAGCTCCTACTCATGGTCGAGGTAGGGTTCGCGATAGAGCCAAGGGCTGACGACTTACTAGAGGGGTAGCTTCGCCCAAAGGATATATTAGTTTCGCTTCTCTAGAGACTGAGTGTGAGCTAGAGGGACCGAAAACCCTATTCCACCACCCTAATCTCTAGCTTCTACACCCTCAGTGTTGGAACTACTTTTACGTATCTTGGCCAGACTTAAGGGAGCTTCTCATACCCTCGTTATTCTTGATGCATCAGCTACTCGAGTCTGGTCAGCCTTTCTATAACTTCACACTCCAGAAATATGGTAGAGTTTGGTGGATCGTGTTCATAGGACAAAACATATTGGACATGACCATCAAGGTAGGGGTAAGAGATTTCGCTAGCATGGCCAGTTAAGTGGACACACACCAGAGGGTAGAGAGTTTCAAAGGCATGGCCATCAGGGTTGGGCAATACATGTAATCATCCCAACATTTAACAATGTTGACAGGTCCAAGCCTACTCAGATAAGTCGTGCTGACTCTCTTAGAGCAGCCAGACATAGTGGCTTATCAGGACAATCATCATAGTGGCGAAAGACTAGAGCATTCTATGTTTGTGGTATGGTTGGGCACTTGGCCCACCATTGTCCTCATCATACACCTCCCATTTAATTATCTCAAGGATAGGATTCTAGAGCTTGCTATACTTGTGAAGAGGTTGGGTACTTCGCCAACCATTTTCCTCATCATGTGTTTTCCCCTCAGGTTTTAGGCTTAAGCTAGCAAGTTTAGTTCCTACACGAGTAGCTAGAGGCACTTCTTAGGGCATGAGAGGTGGTACCCAGGAGGTCATGGCACACTGAGTGGTGGAGCTCGTGGAGGCTTAATGACTAGTGGTGGTCATTGAGTGTGTTATGCTATTCTAGATAGAGTTCAGACGGAGGCTTCTCATGCAGTTATCATAGGTATGGTGCTAGTATTCTACCATTCAACTTCAAATTTATTTGGTCCAAGCTCTACTTATTCATATCTTTCAGCTTATTTTACTTCGAATATTGATAATATGTGTGAGCTGCTTGCTGAGCCTATTTGTGTTTACACCCTGGTAGGTGAATCTTTAGTGATGAATCGAGTGTATAGGGGGTTGTGTTGTGACTTTTATGGGAAGAGATACTTTTGCTGATTTGATATTGTTGGATATGGTTGATTTCGATATGATTTTGGTTATGGATTAGTTGTATTCTTATCATGCTATTCTTGAGTGTCATGCGAAGACATTGACCCTATCTTGCCTTGAATTGCCTCGGTTGATGTGGACTGAGGCACCCACCTCCTATCCTAAGTTTGTTATTTCTTATATGCATGCTTATCGATTGATGGTGAAGGAATGTTTGGCATATTTTGCTTATGTTCAGGCCTGTTCGCCGGAGCCTAATCATTGGAGACCACTAGGGTTGCTGGAGTGTTTATGGATGTATTGTCGACTGATTTATTGAGTATTCTACCCATATTTAGACATCTTCATGATTGTGTTCATAGATGATATCTTAGTTTATTCCAAGAGTGAGGCAGATCATGTTCAACATTTGAGGACTATATTCAAAAAATTGAGGAAAAAGAAGTTGTATGCTAAGTTCTCAAAGTATGAGTTTTGGCTTGAGTCTGTTGCATTTCATAGCCATGTTGTGTCAAAAGAGGGTATTATGGTCGATCTGACCAAGGTACCAACTATTTGTGTGTGGGATAGAACTACTTTTGTGGTTGAGATTCGTAGTTTCCTTGGTCTAGCGGGGTATTATCGACATTTTGTTCAGAAGGTTGTAGCATTTCATTGATCAGATGATTATGAGTTGAGCTTCCAAAAGCTTAGGGATTTGCTGACTTCAACCCCTATTCTTGCTTTGCCCGAGGAAGGAGTTCCATTTGTGGTATATTGTGATGCTTTAAGTGTGGGTTTGGGTGGTGTATTGATGCAGAAAGGGAAAGTGATAGATTATGCTTCTAGACAGCTGAAGGTTCATAAGAAAAACTAGCCTACCCATGACTTGAAGTTGGTTGTGGTTGTGTTTGTATAGGAATTGTGGTGACATTATCTTTATAGGGTGCATTTTGAGATCTTTACCTATCACCGGAGTCTCAAATACATCTTTACTTAGCCTAATTTAAACATGAGACAGTGTAGGTGGTTGGAGTTGCTTAAGGACTATGATATCTCTATTCTCTATCACCCAGAAAAGGCCAATATGGTGGCAGATGCTTTGAGCGAAAGGATAGTAGTATGGTGATTTTGCATTCTTTAGGGCTGAGGAGAGGCCTCTAGCTCTAGAGGTTCAGTAACTTGCTAGGAAGATGGTCCGTTTGGACACTTCTCCTCCTCAGAATATTTTTGCATTTGTTAGGGCTGGATCTTCTTTGCTTGATTAGATATGTGCTCACCAGTTTGAGGACCCGGATTATGCATGATTCGCAATAAAGTGTTGAGAGGTTAATCAAAGATGGCTATTATTGATTTTGATAGTGTTTTGAGGGTTAATGGTAGAGTTTGTGTGCCTAAAGCTGGGAATTGGGTGAGATTGATATTAGAGGAGGCCCATTGTACTAGACGTTCCATCCACCGGGGTGTGGCTAAGATGTATCACGATCTTAAGAAACATTTTGATGGTTGGGCATGAGGAGAATATAGCTAAATTTGTGGCCAAGTGTTTGAATTGCCAACAGGTGAAGTATGAGCTTCAAAAGCCCAGTGAATCGATGCAAAGGATGCCCATTCCTGAGTAGAAGTGGGAGAGAGTGACTATGGATTTTTTCACAGGTTTGGCCATGGCCTTGGCATGTCTGCTTCAGTTCGGGTGGTGGTTGATTGATTGACAAAGTCGGCACACTCATATCAGTGAAGACTAGTTATAGTGCGGAGTAGTTAGCTAGATTGTATATCCAAGACATTATCAGATTACATTGTGTGCCAATGTCTATAGTATCCGACACAGGGTCTGTGTTTACTTCTCACTTTAGGCGGGTTCTACAACGTGGTTTGGGTACTAGAGTAGATTTTTGTTCAGCTTTTCACCCTCAGACTGATGGTCAGTCAAAGCGCATCATTCAGGTGTTGGAGGACATGTTTAGGGCCTGCGTTATTGATTTTAGGGCCCGATGGGACCAACACTTACCATCAGTAAAGTTTGATATAATGATATTTACTATTCCAGCATCCAGATGGCGTCATTTGAGGCCTTGTATGGTCGTATATGTAGATCACCTACTAGATGGTTGGATTTAGGTTTAGCTGAGGTGTTGGGCGTTGTTTTGCTTTAGGATACCTTGGGCCAGGTTCGACTATTTTGGAGTAGACTTCTGATAGCCCAGAGTCGCCAGAAGAGTTATGTTGATAGGAGGGTTAGGCCTCTTGAGTTCTCTATTGGTGACAGGGTTTGGCGAAAAGTTTCACAAATGAATGGTGTGATGAGATTCGAAAAGAGGGGCAGACTTTGTCCCAAATTCACTAACCCATTTGAGATTTTGAGGAGAGTTGGTGAGGTAGCCTATGAGTTGGCTTTTCCACAGAGACTATCTTCTCTTCATCCTATTTTTCATGTTTCTATGCTTCGCTAGTACATTCCAGATGAGTCTCATGTGATTTCTTATAACTCTGTTGAGTTGGGTCCGGATTTATCCTTTGAAGAGGAGCCTATAACCATATTGGACAGGCAGGCCCGGAGATTGAGATCCAAAGATATACCTTCTGTGAAGGTTCAGTGGCGGCACCGTTCTGTTGATAAGGCCACTCAGGAGTTGGAGTCAGAGTTGCGAGCTAGATATCCCAGCCTTTTTGAGGCTTCAGGTACCTTCTTTTGCCTTATGTTCGAGGACAAATATTCTTTTTAGTGGTGAATGATGTAATGACCTGGATGGTCATTTTTTACCTTATTTGTGAAAATTACTATTTTACCTTTTCATAAGTTGCTTTGGACCTACTTTGAACTATTTGAATAGTTAGAAATAAAATCCTGAGTTTTAAATGTTGAAAATATGAGCTTTGGTTTATTTGAAAGCGTAAGTTATTAAAAAAGTCAGTTTTTGTGTCATTTTATGTTTCGAAGATTGGATTAGGGATCCATCGATTCCATCAGCTCCGAAATGTCGAAACTGAACAATAGGAAGTTGCAAAACTGAATTTGGAGTTAAAATGAGATTTTTTTAGGCCCAAAGTTATGATTTTAGTCATTTATAGAATCACATTCGAAGTTCGAAAGTCAGATTAGAATTTTGACAGTTTTAATAGTTTCGAGTGGTGAAACTAATGCTAAAAATGGTCTCGTCATAATTTTTGGAGTTTCTGAACACATTTTTGGTATTTTGAGCTTTAAGTTAGTTCTATTAACTTGCACCTGTAAATGTGTCATGGAGACCTCAGAAATTGAATTTTAATGATTCTGTTGAGTCCGGATCGCTGTTTCTAGCATGGATACATATAAAGTTTGTAAAATTCTGAGTTCGGATGAGTCCCAGGGGTCCGTTTTGAGTTTTCGTAATGACTGATGAGGGGGTATCTGGTACAACCCCTTTTTGTTCTCCTCTTTCATGGACAAACCTCTGCCTTCGCGGAGTACATTTTTGCTGAATCAGTTTTAAAGATTAAAACATCCATTTTCACTCCATTTTCAATATTTCAAGCCTCGAGAGACAATTTTTGAAGAGAGTTTTCAGAGAAATCTTTGGGTAAGTATTCCTAACATTATTTTGATTAATTTGCATGGTTTTATTTTGATTTTAACTTGAATTTCATGATGTTGAATGTCCAAAATTGGAAAATTTTTAGTGTATGGTATTGAAATTTTAAATGATGATTTCACCATCGATTTGAACTCGATTTTAGTGAGATTTTCACTTATGAACTCCATTTTTTATGTAGAATCTAATTTTGAAATCAATTTGCAGATTTGAGACTTTTGAATTTTAGCCTAATTTTATCTATTTTGCCCCTAAGATTAAACTATGCCAATATGGATATCAAAATGCTCCTCTTGATGCGTACTATCTAATTTTGATAGTTGTTGATTACTTCGGGGATCATTTGGCGGCTTGAGTTGATTGAAAGCTTGTCCGAGTACGATTTTGGCATCAAGGTACATTCAACTTATCTTTTTGGGACTGAATTTGAGTTATTGCGCATGCTTATATGATAATTATGAGATGTAGATTGAATTATGAGCCCATAACTTGATATGATTGAAATTGATGGAAATATAATATTGGCTATGCCGAGTATTTAGTAAATGACGATCCTATTTATAACCTGAGATAAAATCATGAGAATTGAGATAACTTTGGATGTCATTACGATATTATGAGACTTGAAATGTTTTGGATAGTGTTGTCATAATATGAGACTTGTGAGACTATTTGGGGATTTAAGGGATAAATTGAGTATATTTTTTATGTATTAGAGGCTTGTGATATTATCTTTGTGACTTGTGGACTTCGACTTCTTTAACAGTTGGATTATAGATGATAGGGTGATGATGAGGGACTTGTTGATGGTATTGTTGTATTATTGATATATTTGACCTAGCATTTATGAGATTATGATGATGGTATCGAATTATCATTATATATCTTACTATCATAGCTTATACTTGTGTCATTGCATTGGTATGCATGTATCTTATACTCCATTTTTGTATTGGAATGCACATTTCATATATTGACTAGTTGCATTGGTATGCATATATCCTATATGGACTAGTTGTGTTGGTATGCACATATCTTATACTCCATTGTTGCATTGGTATGCATGTACCCTATATTGTCTATTTACATTGGTGCATACATATCCTATATTGACTAGCTGCATTGGTATGCACATATCTTATATAGACTAGTTGCATTGATATGCACATATCTTATACTCCATTGTTGCATTGGTATGCACATAGCTTCATACTTATGTTGTGACATTGACATGCACATTTCATAATTATACTGTGGCATTGGCATGCAAATATTTTATACTAAATCTACTCTACTTGAGGCCCGCGACGCCTCGATACACTTCCTCTTGAGGCCTGCGACTTTTTGAGATATTTTATCTAAGCCCTGCGAAGTCTTGAGATATTTCAGTACATGGCCTGATCAGCCGTCGAGTTCTGTCTTGTAGCTCAACTCGACATATATGTACCTCAGCCCTGCAATGGTCGTGACTATATGTACATGACCCGCGACGCCCTCGGGATCTATCTTATAGCTTTATCTCGATAGATATGTACATGGCCTCGTGACGGTCGACATTTCATCTTATACATAGCCTACGACGTCATTTCATTTATGCATAGCATTGCATTACATCATGCACTTTGTTCATCATCTGTACTTATTATTCTTTGTGATCATATTGTATTGTGTACTAACCCTTTTGATGCAGGTGGTAGAATTCTTCATTATTATATATTTGTTTGATTTTTCTTATTCGTTAGGTTGAACCTACTAGGTAAATTGCGATATACTCACCCTTACATTGTTTCCTCCCTGCATATCGTGCACAGGGACCTGGACAGGATAGTTGATTCATTCTACTAGAGTTTTTCTCCAGTTGTCCAGATCTTAGCTGTGAGGCTCAGATTTCGAGTCGCCGTGGATCTTTGAGACTTCTTTTATTTTCTGTTCTTCCGAACTATGTATCAGACATACTATCTTTATACTCCATTTTGAGACATCTTTACTATTGTTACTACTTTAGAAGGTCTTGAACTCATGACTGCAGGTTTTGGGATTATCTATGCTACGTTGTGATTGTTTCAGTTTTACTTTATTTTTCTATAGTTGCGATCCAATTTTGGGTCATGACAATAACGTGGATACAATTGTTTTCTTCCTTTGATTCTTCTTTATTAATATTTTCTCTTAATTTGAAGATCATTAGTGGTATATTTCTCGAATCAAGATAAGTTGGACTTGATCCCCATGAAAGAATTTATAGATATTTAGTCTCTTTATGAATATCTCAATAGTTTAAGGGATACATCAAGATGACTCTTTAAAGAGAATATATTACCCTTCATATATGTATGGGCTAAAAATTAGAATGAAGTAACTTCCAATAATCCTACTGAAATTGGACATATCTTGTAGAGTTTCACAAATTTTGATTCCTACAGGAGGAAGAAATTTATATGGAACAAACAAAGGAATTTGTGATTTTTGATTAAATAAAAATGTGTTTAAACTTGTTTAGTCGTTTTATGACCTCAAATAAGTACTCAAATGATTACATTCATAATTGTACCAAATAATATTGACAAATAGATTTGCTGTCCATGAATGTAATAAATGTATCTACATCAAAATATTATAAACCATGGAGTCATTATTTGTTTATATGTTGATAATATGTTGATAATGAGCAGAAATATTGATGATATAAATGATACTAACCACATGCCGTCTAGCATATTTGATATAAAGGACATAGAAATTGTTGATTTGCTCTTAGAAATTAGAATTCATAAAACTCTAAAAGGTCTAGCATTACCACAATCTTATTATATTGAAAGAGTACTTCATAGATTTAATTATTTGAATTTCAATATTGCCAAATTCTAATTGACACGAGCTTCACGCTTCAGAAGAATAAAGATGAAAGTAATTCACAATTTGACTATGTAAGAGTGTTGAAAATTTTTATGTATCTCATAAATTTGTACATGATTAGATATAGCATATGTTATTATCACACTGCATTGGTTTATACACAATTCAAACCAAACTAACTAGTTGCCAATGAAATGAGTTTTGGGATATGTAAAACATACAAAAAATGATGTTTTGCATTATAACGAATATTCCTTCATGATTGAGGGATACAATGAATGAAGTAAAAGTTATAAGTGAGTATGTATTTACCCTTATTGAAGGAGTAATCACTTGAAATTTATTTATTCACACTTACTAGAGGAGCAGTCACTTGAAATTTATTGAAACAAATATATATCTCTCATTCTATATTGGAATTTGAATTTATCGATTTAGATAAGACCGATAAAGAAGTTAAATGATTCTAAAATCTTTTAGAAGATATCTCATTCTGGCCTAAATCTGTGTCATTTATATGCATATATCATGATAGTCAAGTAACAATACGTAGACCAAAGAGCATTATGTATAATAAAAACTCTTATCACATATAAGAAAGACATAATATCGTGAGACAATTACTCTCTAGTAGAATTATCACTATTATATATGTAAAGTCTAGAGATGATATGTTGGATCCACTTACAAAAGACCTAGTGAAAGAGTCGTTGAATAATTATATAGGTGATTGACTTTAAGACTTGAATAAGTCATCATGGAGGTAACTTTACTTAGTAGACTGAAAATTTCAAGAGTTAGGTCAACGAGATCAAATAAAATTATGATAAATAGTTCAATATGTCAAATAACTCAATTCATTCTCATGATGAAGATAACATTTAGGAAAATAACAAAACATTAAGATTTTTTTATGGACGAATAAAGCTTAAAATTCTTCTTGATGATTTCTAAGTTCGACAGATTTGATCAAATAATATATTTATATAATAATACAATTAAAAATCACCTATATGAATATGAAGTATAAGATGCTTCAAAGATAATGATTGCAAAAGTTCATTTTATATACACTCATAAAATCAAGAGGTGTTAATGGCTAAAACAAATACAATCATAAGAACCAAAGACGGTAAAGTCTTGATTTTGTAATATGTAGTTGTCTAGATATACACTAAAATTTGATGGTTCAAAGATATCAAATTTATCAATTGATCAAGTATGTTTTATATATATTCTATATGAAAAGTTCAAAAAGAAACCTATTTATTTAGATGCTTGATCCTTGCTCATAAAGTAGACACTCATTCACACATTCTTTTATGTTATAGTCATTTTTCATTAATCTGGGATATTGTTGTGTCTAGTAAGAATAAATAGGAAATGGAGGTCATATGAAGTTTTTTGATATGTTTTGGCAAAAAATGTTTCTTCCTCATTGGAAAGAAAAGTCCAAGTGTTCAAATAAAAAAAAATTCTATTTGTTGTTAAAAGGGTTGAAAGCGGGATCGCTTGCACAGTCGTTATTGTCACTCGCTTAACTCGACTTCTTTTCGAATGTGAATTTGACTTTTGACTCTAGAAAATGATCAGTCATGAGATTATTTTTGGATAAAATTTTATGTATTTATGTAATGAATAAATTATTTAATCATTATTTGAATTGATCAAATGTACAATGCGAATCGAATCTACATGATCTAGTTAGAACCAAATCCACATGACCCGGTTCCAAAATAGATTTGCATGACCTGATTTACTTTCTTTCCCAAATTTTATTTAATTTTTTTTTACTGTTTCTTAAGTGATTATTATGAAAAATTGCGAACTTTTCAAAATGGTAATTCCATTAAGTGATTGTTTTGGAAATTTATAAACTTTCAGAAACAGTATTTCGATAGATATAAATAAATCCATTTTTCAGATTGTTTATTATGAATTTTTTCTTTTTCTGTACAAATAAATTATAATATATTTTTCTTCTGTTGAGTGATTCACTAGCATCATTACTTTACGTACCAATGCACTAGAGAGTAAAATCATTCTATCTTGAAGGGATATATTTTCTTAATTCGGATAATTAAAGGGAATAATGTAAAAGCCCTTAATTATTTTACCTTGTATGGTCTTAAAAATTCAAAGACAATTTTGAGAATAGGGTCATTGTTAGTGACTACGAAGGGTCTTCTTCGGCCCATAGATGGGCCTCGTGGTTTCCCTTGTCACTAAGTAAAAATTCAAATGCTGGACTTGAATATACGAGTGGGTCTATGACCCATTGTTTCTTCTACGAGCCATAAAAAAGGGTTAATAGAACCCTAGTCATGAAATTTTGAAAAATTATTCTAAGTGTCGAACTAATCTACGAAAAGGGTCTATGAAACATCATTCAATCTACGACTCGTACATGGCCTTTCGTAGTCCCAAGTTTAGAAATATAGACTCTGAAATTTTGACCCTTTGATTCGATAAAATCTCTCTTTATAATCCGTCAATGGATCTACGACCCATATAAGGATGGTCATAGACTCAAACCCATCTTCCCATGTTTCGATGAAATCTCTAGTCTACGAGCCGTAGACTAAATCACAACGCGTAAATGGGATCTTGTAGTTCAGTTCGACAAATTTAGTGAGGGACTGCCTTGTCTTTTCTTGTCCTTGTCTAATCAAAACCCTATCATTTCAGGGTTACCTTGATCCCTTTGACAATAATCCACTCTCATTTCCCTCTATTCACGTATTCCACTAAGAGAAAAGTAGTGTAAGGACCTGGACTTTGTACGACCTCAATGAAGCATGGAAATTTGGTTCCAAAAAAGTTTTGGATCAACGTGACGCTCTATGGGAGCCCTCACGGTCCGTGTGAGGTTGCACGACTCGTGTAGAGCCTCATATAGTGACCCTTGGCATTTGGAGGATGTTTGGCCCTTAAATGTGGAGTTTAAACTAAGGCACACCATACTTGGACCCCCTCATGCTCTGTGTGATACTTTACTAACGTGTGGTGCCCTTGGATTGAAATACCACAATTTTGGGACCAAGTATGGTCACATGGCTCGTGCAGGGTGTCACGGCCCGTGTGGCCACCCTTAAGGCTTCCGGAGTGAAATTTTTCTAAGTATGGGATCTTCAAGTGCCTTCAATTCAAGCTTATTTATGTTGTTTAAGGCCATCATAGGTCTCCTACATCAAGATAAGTTCAAAGGAATTCTGTTGGCTAAGTTTTTCACAAGTACCAATAGAAGGTTCAACTTTAAATGACATATCTCTTAGCACAAAATGAAATGGGTGATCCATGACCTATAAAATTGAAGCTCTTTGAATTAGTTTTCCAATGCATCTAAATTCAGCTCATTCCGAGTTTGGAGCAAGAATTTATGCCCTTTTTTTGTAGAATTTCTGGGCTAGCCGGGGTGCCTTCACTACCCATGATGAGCTTCATGACCCGTGAAGCTAGCTGTGAGATGTTACGGGGAAAATTTAAAGGGACATTTTATTAAGGTATTTTTGATATTTTGACCCATACCCAAGACTTTTTAAGACCTTTAAACCCCCATTTACATTCCTAAACTTCTCCTACACTAATTCTAAACCCTCATTTAAGACTAACACTTAGTTTCTAGAATTAAACTCTCAAAATACTCTCCAAGTCTCACCTTCAAGATTCAAGCTGGGATTCATTTGGGGTTTCAACTTCAAGCTAAATTCTTCTCAAATTTCTCTTCCTAATCAAGATATGTGGGTTTTGATTATTTTAATTTATTAAATTTAATTGATGTATGAGTTGTACTTTATTTATAATTTTAAGTTATTTTAAGCCCTATTATGATGATTTACATCGAAGTTATGAAGTTATGAACATGCATGTCCCATTTAAAACTTCATTGTGTATGAGTGATTTATATTATGATTTAAATGTTGATTTAATTATGGATTTACTTTAGTTTCATATTATATTGTTGATTTAGATTGAATCTCAATCACTCATGCTATTCCCACATCATTCATGACATATGCATTCATGAACATTAGATTCTATAGAAATTATAAAGTGGGTTAAGCCCAATTATATTTTATGATATGATTTTGATACGATATTGGTTATGACAAGAATGTGAGCACATGGATGTCTATGATTATGGCTCATTGAGCAATTATGGATGCTTACACCACTTTGTGAAGGGAGCATCGATTGAGATTCGAGGCGGGGTGGACTATTCCCAAGGGTCCATAATCATTTCTATAAAGGGTTGTCATGACCCAAGCCTAGGGCCTAGACGTGATACGATAAATGGGAACCCAAAGGGACCCAAAAAAGACTCTTAGCATATCATTTACTCATCCTTGGTCACGGAAGCAAAGTAAATAATAATAAGAGAGTAAAGGGACTAAGGGAAGTCTTTGATAGCATAAATCATCAAAAGAGTCAAAGCTCAAAGCTTAAATACATAACTTGTCCAACAACACCTCTAGCATAGATTGAGAGAGGGCCAAGACACTTTTCGGGCTCACCCTTTTGAGTATCAAAGTTCAACATAAGAAATAACAAAAGTAGGATACAAAGCTAGTGTCCCCGAACTTGAGGACTCACCAATAGCTGTTCTTCAAGATGACCAACTAGCCACAGGAAGGATGATCCTGAGGGGCTCCGGTTCCTACATGGTAACATCATGTAGGCATAGAGTACGTGTTAGTAAATTTGAATGTACTAAGTACGTAGGATGCAATGCAACAAGAGATAGGCAACATAATCAAAATGCATATACATAAGCAAGAGATAGTATACTAGCAGCATGACATGCATGATCAATGCTTGAAGTAAAACATGCTTATATGGAACATAATACATGTATAGGAAGAAACCATTATTATAGACCAAGCAATCTAGTACTTGGAATCCAAGGGATACCACTCCCTTGGAAAGTGATTGAAGAATCAACCCCTCAATTAGTAGATGGGCATACCACCCCCATGAATGTGGTCAAGATATATATCCCTCAATATGGTAGATGGGCATACCAACCCCCATAAAAATGGTCAAGGTATATACCTCTCAACATGGTAGAGGGGCTTACCACCCTCATTAAAGTGGTTGAGGCATAGCACCCCCTCAACAAGGTGTGGTCAATTTGTAACACTATTGATACTTTTCATGAAATCAACACATAAATACATTACTTTCATCATCATAAAGTCACATGACTCATAGGTCATGCAATAGATCATTAATAACTCAAGAATCCCTAAATCAGACAGTTTATCAAACACTTGGCGAGTGTGTAACTCTAGTTCAAAATAATGAAACTCAAGAGTGAAATCATGTGAGAAAACCTAGTGTAAATCAACCCACCAACACTTGATAACACCACCATGAAATATACATTGAAACTCTTCATCAAATCTCACAATAGATCATAGATTCATAGCTCAAAACATACTTAAATGATCACATTTTAATGAAACCCAAACTTAGTTAATGATCAAATTTCATAATAGAAGATATCCATAAATAATCAACTTGAAAATATGCAATTTACATGACAAAGAAGGTTGGGCACCATGGGTGAAAGGACCCAATAATTGAAATCCACATACTTTAGCTTTGGAGATTTTCTTGATGAAGATTTGAATGATAACTTGAAGCTTGAATGAATTTCTTGAGATCCAGGATTGAGTTTGGGACACTTGAAATGGGTGAAATATTTGGCAAAGTGTTTGAGAAGGTTTTGGGGAATGTCTGTGGTTGAAAAATGACTAAGGTGTTTTACGCATAGAAAGGCTTAGGCCCAAGACCCCAAAGTCTTAGGCCAAAACTGAAAAACTGGCAATAAAATACAATGTTCCAAGATGGGTCTGCATCACGGAGCCAACGCGAATAACCTTTGGAAGTCAAAAATTTTTGGAAAACAAAATTTCTCTACGGTTGCTCTAAAATTGGGATTACACCCATTTTCCATTCAATTTTCTCCCTTATCAAGAATATGAAGTCGGATTTTCGATATCACGCACGAATTTTGAGATATATAGAAATTACGAATATGAGCATTTTCGAGACACATTTTCAAGTACTTTTGGGGGCATTTCAATATCTATTCCTTGGGAACATTCGTCCCAAAATGTCAAAGAAATGTACATAAGAGAGGTAATCAAAATATTTTTATCTCAACACATGAATGCAATAATGCACTTAAATATCACTTAAAAAATCTCGACATAAGTGTCAAAATCACCATAAACTTGTCAACATAAGCATGAATGCCTGCAAATGACATAAGAGCTGAAATTTAAGACTTGAAATCACACAGGGGACTAAACATTAGTACCGTAGGCTTGAGTAGAATGGAAGTGATAGGGATGTCACTTTCGCATCTCCGCCTCGGCTTCCCATGTGGCACTTTCAACTTCTTGGTTCCTCCAAAGGACCTTAACTAAAGTTACATCCTTGTTCCTCAACCTCTTCACTTGTCTATCCAAAATTTCTACCGAAACCTCTTCATAAGTCAAATTGTCTTCAACAATACCCACAACATCAAGAGGCATAATAGCACTTGGTCACCCACACACTTCCTCTATATAGACACATAGAAAACTAGATGAACCATATCCATGTCATTGGTAAACTCCAACTCATAGGCTACCTTACCAATTCTCCTCAACACACTATAAGGACCCACAAATCTTGGACTCAATTTACCTTTCTTACTAAAATGAACCACACCCTTCATGGGCGAGACCTTCAAATAGATCCAATCACTAACCTTAAATTAATGATCCCTTCTTCTCACATATGCATAGGACTTTTGACGACTTTGGGCTGCTTTCAATCTTTCCCTTATCAACCTCCCCTTCTCCATGGCCGACATAACCAAATCCGGGCCTAACAAAGACATCTCCCCTACCTCAAACCATCCAACCGAGGATCTACAACGTCTACCATAGAGAGCCTCAAAAGGAGCCATACCAATGCTAGAACGATAACTATTGTTGTAGGCAAACTTAATGAGTGGAAGATAATTATCCCAACTACTCTTAAGCTCCAAAACACAATCTCTAAGCATATCCTCAATAGTTTGGATAGTTTTTCGTCTTAGCCATCCATATGAGGATGAAAGGTCGTACTAAACTTTACCTTGGTATCAAAACCTCTCTGGAAGGACATCCAAAAGTGAGAAGTGAATTGAGCACTACAATCTTATATGACAGACAAAGGACCCCATGCAATCTAATCAATTTATGAATGTAAAACTTAGCATAATCTTCGGCACCATAAATAGTCTTAACTGGTAGGAAATGAGCCGACCTTGTCATTTTATCAACCACAACCCAAATAGAATCAAAATGCTTCCTAGTCTTAGGCAACCCAACCATAAAATCCATGTTGATTTGCTCCCACTTCCAAGTGGGAATCTCTATATCTTGGGCTAGGCAACTTGGCCTTTGATTTCATCTTTGACTTGTTGGCAAGTATGGCAACTAGATACAAACTTAGCAATATCTCTCTTCATGCTACCCTACCAAAACACTTCCCTCAAATCTCTATACATCTTTGTAGAACCGAGGTGAATAAAATAGGAAAAATTATGAAACTCATCTAAAATCTTGTTTCTAATCTTGTTTCTCAAGTCATCAACATTGGGCACACACAACCTACTTTGGTACCTAAGGGTATCATCTCCCCCTTGAAATCTCCACCTTGCCATCTCTCACCAAGGCCTTCAATTCTAATGAGGGGTCAAGATCTTTCTTTGCCTTCACCTTTTCAATCAAGGAAGATTTAGATCCATCAACAACTACCACACTATCATTATCAACCTCCTCCAGTCTAGCCAACCGATGGATCTCCCTAGCCACTTCTTTGCTACCATCATCAACATGAGATAGGCTACCCATAGACACCCTACTCAAAGCATCGACCATAATATTAGCCTTATCAGGGTGATAATGCACACTCATATCATAATCCTTAAGAAACTCTAACCACCTTCTTTGTCTCAAGTTGAGATCTTTTTGGGTGAACACATATTGAAGACTCTTATGATCAGTGAACATATCAACATGCACCGCATACAAGTAACGACTCCAAATCTTCAAAGCAAATACCATGACGGCCAATTCAAGATCATGAGTAGGATAATTCTTTTCATGCACCTTAAGTTGTTTAGAGGCATAAGCTATCACTTTACCATATTGCATCAAAACATAACCCAAATCAATTCGTGAGGTATCAAAATACACAACAAACCCTTCCAACCCTTTCGGTAGAGATAAGATAGGAGTGGAGACAAGATTATCTTTCAAGGTTTGGAAACTCTTTTCACACTCGTCGGTCTACACAAACTTTGCCTTTTTTGGGTCAACTTATTCATTGGAGAAGCAATAGAAGAGTACCCTTTAACAAACCTCCGATAATAACATGCTAAGCCCAAGAAGCTTCTAATGTCCGATGGAGTCAAAGGTCTAGGCCATCTCTAATTATCTCCGTCTTCTTAGGATCCACCTTAATACCATCACCTGACACCACATGACCTAGGAAGGCAACCTTTTTCAACCAAAACTCACATTTCTCATATTTGGCATATAACTTCTCTGCCCTCAAAATTTGAAACACTACCCTCAAGTGATCCAAATGCTCCTCCTCACTATGGGAATAAATCATGATATTATTAATAAATAGCACCACAAACAAGTCAAGATAGGGTTTAAAGACCCTATTCATAAGATCTATGATGATAGCCGGTGCATTGGTCAACCTAAAAGACATAACCACAAGTTCATAGTATCTATACCTAGTCTGGAAGGTCGTCTTGGGAGTGTCACACTCCCTCGCTTTCACTTGGTGATACTTGGACCGAAGATCAATCTTAGAAAAGTGACTAGCCCCTTGAAGTTGGTCAAAAAGGTCATCAATCCTTGGTAGAGGATATTTATTCTTCACATTGACCCTATTAAGTTGCCGATAATCAACACACATTCTAAGAGGACCATCCTTCTTCTTCACAAACAATACCGGTGCACCCAAAGGTGATTGGTTAGGCCTAATAAGAGTCTTCTCCAACAAGTCCCTTAATTGCTTTTTCAACTCTTTCAACTCCATCAGGGCCATACGGTAAGGGGAATAGAAATAGGTTAAGTATCGAGAAGGAAGTCTATTATAAAATCTATTTTTCTTTCGAGAGGAACATCAGGAAGCTCATTAGGAAAGACATCAAGGAACTCATTAACCACCGGAACCAACTCTATGGGAAGGACTTTGGACTCAATATCCCTAACCCTCACAAGATGATAGAGATACCCCTTAGAAATCAACTTTTACACTTTAATGCAGGAAATAAACCTACCCTTGACCACCACATAATGACTCTCCTACTCAAGGATGGGTTCGTTAGGGAATTGGAATTTACTTCTGCGAGTTCTACAATCAATAGAGGCATAATATGCATGCAACCAATCCATCCCAAGAATGACATAAAAATCCACCATATCCAACTCACCAAAATCACGGGCAATATTTTATGCAAAATGAAAATGAGATAATTGATATAGACTCTTCTAGCAACAATGGATGCACTTATGAGAGTAGACACCTCATATGGCTCACACAATAATTTGAGGTTAACATTAAAATCTTTTGCAATAAAAGGAGTAACAAAAAAAGAGTGACACATGGGTCTATCAATGCATACACATCAAAATCAAAGAATTTTAACATAGCGGTGACGATATTGGACACCTCACCTACCCCTTGTCTCCCTTGAAGAACATAGAACCGATTGTGCCTTGAGGCACCACCTTGTTGACCTCCCCTACCTCTAAGACTCGTGTTTGCACCTTGGCCTTGTAGATGGCCATCTCTACCTCTGTGTTGATTACAATGACAATCCATCACCTTATGACCCACATCACCACACCCATAACAAGCATTAGTAACCTTCAAACATGGGCCATTGTGACCTCTACCACATCTTAGGCATACAGAATTAGGCGCCACCCACCACTACCTTGGACCCTTGGGTTTTCATTAGAAAAACTTCTATTAGGAGCATTGGAAGAACTTTGTCCTTGATGAAACCGACCACCCTTGGGACTTTGGAACCTACCTTCAAAATGGGCCCTCTTAGCCTCACCCATTCTCCTCTTTCTCAACTTTTCCCCTTCCAATTGTTCAGCATAAGTCATGAGGCGGAACAAGTCCATATCACCTATCAACATGGAAGCATGACATTCTTTATTTACTAAGTCAGACACACCCATTACAAACTTGTTCATCCTAGACCTTGGCTTGGCCACTAATTGTGGAGCATATTTAGAGAGTTGGTTTAACTTGAGGGTGTACTCCCTCACACTCATCGACCCTTGCTTTAGATTCATGAATTCTATCATTTTGGCCTCCCTTAGCTCAAGAAGGAAGAATCAGTTGAGAAATGCCACCTTCAACACCTACCAAAGGATCACATTGTTGTTCAACACCTCCCAAAGGATCACATTGTTATTTCCCTTCTCCCCCTTCCATTGAGTAAACTATATTTAGGCCGCCCTTTGAGTTAGTAGGCCTCCAACTCCGCTTTCTCCTCCGATCTAACACCCATGATAGACAATACTTTGTACACCTCATCAATAAATTCTTGAGGGTTCCCATATACTTTATACCTATAGAACTTTGGTGGATTCATTCTCATAAAATCCCTCACTCTAGGTGCCGGAGTAGGAGCATGAGGGGATTGGGCCCCTTGGTTGATTTGATTAGTTATAGCTTGAGCTAACATGACAATAACATTTCAGAATTTTTCATGATCCAGTTGTTCTTGGGGTGTGTAGGCTCTTCTTCCTTTTGGAATAGGCATGATCTAAAATATCAAGGAACATATGTTAAGGGAAAAACCTTACCTTAACTTCTGTAGCACGACATAGATCAAGAAGAAGGAAAATATTCCTAAAACATCTCATATCTTCTTAATCATAGTTGTGGTGCACTTCACAATGATGAGTAAGACTCTAATAGACATGGTGTGTTGGATGTCGATGATTATTAACAGCCTAGTGCTTTGATACCAAGTTTGTCACAATCCAAGCCTAGGTCCTAGACATGACACGACGAATAGAAATCCAAAGGGACCCCAAACAAGCCTCTTAGCATATTGTTTACAGATACTTGATTGCGGAAGCAAAGTAAACAAAAATAAGAGAGTATAAACAAGGATAAAAAGAGAAATCTTTAATAGCATAAATCATTAAAAGAGTCAAAGCACAAAGCTTAAATACATCACTTGTCCAACAACACCTCTAGCATAGATTGGGCAAGGACCAAGACACTTTTTGGGCTCACCCTTTTGAGTATTAAAGTTCAACATAAGAGATAACAAAAATAGGAATGCAAAGCTAGTGTACCCGAACTTGAGGACTCATCAATAGCTATTCTTCAAGATGACCAACTAGCCACGAGGAGGATGATCGTGAGAGGCTCTGGTTCCTACATGGTAACATCATGTAGGCATAGAGTATGTTTTAGTTATTTGAATGTACTAAGTATGTCGGATGCAATGCAACAAGAGATAGGCAACATAATCAAAACACATATCATAAGAAAGAGATAGTATACTAGTAGTATGGCATGTATGATTAATGCTTGAAGTAAAGCATGCTTATATGGAACATAATACATGTGTAGGAAGAGAATACCTTTATAGACCAAGAGACCTATTACTTGGAATCCAAGGCATACCACCCTCTTGGGAAGCGATTGACGAATCTACCCCTCAATTAGTAGATGGCCATACCACCCCCCATTAAAGTGGTCAAGGTATATACCCCTCAACTAGGTAGATGGGCATACCATCCTCCCCCTAATCAAGGTGGTCAAGGTATATACCCCTCAACATGGTAGATGGGCATATCATCCCCCATCAAAGTTGTTAAGGTATATATCTCTTAACTGGTAGATGGACATAGCACTCTCCATCATAGAAGTTGAGGCATAGCACCCCTCAACAAGGTGTGGTCAACTTACAACACTATAGATACTTTTCATGAAATCAATACATAAATACATTACTTTCATAATCATAAAGTCACTTGACTCATAGGTCATGCAATAGATCATCAATAACGTAAGAATCCCTAATTGTTAGTTCAAAATTATGAAATTCAAGAATGAAATCATGTGAGAAAATCTAGTGTAAATCTACCCACCAACACTTGGTAACACCATCATGAAATATACATTAAAACACTTCATCAAATCTCATAATAAATTATAGATTTATAGCTCATAATATGCTTAAACAATCACATTTTAATGAAACCCCAACATAGTTTATAGTCAAATTTCATAATAGAAAATACCTATAAATAATCAACTTGAAAACATGCAATTTACATGAAAAAAAGGTTGGGCACCATGGTACTTTGAAGATTTTCTTCATGAAGATTTAAACGAGAAATTGAAGCTTGAATGAATTTCTTGAGATCCGAAAGTGAGTTTAGGACACTTGAAGTGGTGAAATATTTGGCTAAGTGTTTGAAAGGATTTTGGGGAATGTCTTGGCTGATATGGGGTTGAAAAATGACTAAGTATAGGTGTTTTTACACATAAAAAGGCTTAAGACCAAGGTCCTAAAGCTTTAGGCAGAAACTAAAAAACAGGCAACAAAATATACTGCTCTGCAATGGGTCGCATCGCTGAGCCAACGAGAATAGCCTCTGGAAGTCAAATTTTTAGAAAAGCCACGGTTGCTCTACAATTGGGCTTATTCCCATATCCTACTCAATTTTTCTCCCTATCAAGAATATGAAGTTGATTTTTCGATATCACGCATGAATTTTGAGATATATGAAAATTACAAATACGGGCTTTTTCGAGACACATTTTTGGAACTTTTTGGGGCATTTCAAAGGTGCTCTAAAGGAGCTATTTCTATGCATGAAAAGTATGTCATGAAGAACATTTTTGGCTTTTAGCCCATGATACATGATTATGAAGAATGTGATTTGGCCTTTGAGCTTAACGAATACATGTAAACGATTTGAAAGTCTTATGCCTCTTTTACAAGAATACATATATATACACACACACACATATATACATATATATATATGTGTGTGTGTGTGCGCGCGTATGTGTGTGTGTATTCTAGTGGGATGATGACCTAACACTGATGGATTGGAGGCAGGGTGGGCTATCGCCAAGGGTCCATACTCCTCTCCTCGAACTATGTGCCTAACACAAGTATGTTTATACCCAAAGGGGGAAAAGAAGATGAATAAGAATGATTATAGATCTTTCTTTGGCAAGTAGGTCACCTCTTTGTCCATTGTGGGGTAGACGACGGAGTTCCTAGTTATAGCTCACTTGGTCTTATGTCGGTTATGGTCCCATCCTTAATGTATACGAAGTATTTTCACATTCAAGCATTATGAATTTCATGGCATATTATTATACTACCCTTCTTTGGATATATTCTTTTTCTATATTATGTGCCCTTGCCATCTAACATTGAATGCAGGTTTGATAAGTCATATGCATTGCATGCCCGCATACTTAGTACATTCAAACATACTAACACATACTTTTGCCTACATGATCTAACCATGTAGGGACCGAAGATTACTTTCATCCACCGTACGATGGCTAGAGTGGATCTTGAGATACTTGATGTGGTGAGTCCTATCTTTCAAGGACAAACCACCATTTCTCTACCTGTAGTGTTTATCATATGTTATTTACTTTGAGGGTGAGCCTGGGACATGTCTTAGCCCCCGTTCCATTTTATGTCTAGAGGCATTGTTTGGCATCTTGCAGACTCTCTTCAGATCTATGTGTTATGTGTTGTATTTGAAGCTTATATTATAGTTATCTATTGGATATGACTATTATGCATTGATTAGGAGAATTATGATACGTATGTATATTTGATGTGGAAATGTCGAAGATCCTAAGTCCATATTTCCCCCATAGAGTTAGTCATACTTACCCGCCCTTAGTTCTTATGTGCTATATACTATGTGAATCCATGTTAATCCTTATCAATATGACATCCCTATAGCGTGAGTCCTACTTTTTTCTCCCTTAGAACTATGTGTTTAATATTTATATGTGCTTTTGAACCGATGATGTGTGAATGGAAGCAACGAGGCTTGGTTTGGGGACTCTTGGGTTCCCATTCGCCATGTCACTCCAAGGCCCTAGGCTTGGATCGTGACAAGCAGTTAGAGTGAGCAAGAAAAGGCCAGGGCTAAGAAATTTCTCTAGTTCTGTAAGAGAATCTTCATGTTATAGGTATATTTGGCTTTCCAAAAAGCTTTTATGTTTATTTTCATGTCTATCAATTACCAACTTCCGCGCAAATTATATTACGAGTTGAGTTCAAGTTCCTTTCTCCGTCTTGAGGAAATCCCTTTAAATTTTATGCATATGTTATTCCTTTCCAGTGCTTTAATGCATTAGACTATCTTATTTCCAAGTTAAGTGTTAAAATTAAGGTAGCATGTTGTATTTTTAGAAACCCTAAGGAGTTCATGCAAGATCTTTAGTCTAAAGTATGAGTAAAATTAAAGAAGTATCCTGAATTGTAATTTCAACATGAGTTGCACAAGAGACCTATTTACTATCTCTTAAGCATGCATTTGTATGTTTTTGAAATACTCAAATTTGAAAGTTGAGTAGTAAGCTTATAAATTTGCATTCATTGTATTGAGATTTTATACCATCAAAGAGAAGTGACAAGTTGTGAAAAGTTAAAGTTAGACTAAATTTGCAAAGAATGAATAAGTATTTGAGAAACTCACCTTATAGTTATGATTATATAAATGATGTTTTGGAGTAGTATTGATCAACAAGATAGATGAAAGTTATAGCAAGTCAAACTCATAGACTACGTAACGAACGTAGGATAGAATCGTACCAGCAATTGTACAACTTCTCACATGCCACTGAGATGGACAAGTTAGATGGATCCATAAGTTAACTTTCATCCCTTATCCTGACAAGGTATGACATGGCTGTAGCAACGTGGGCAAGATGTTGTATCATCACGAAACTCATAGTGATAGTTATCGGTCAGCTGTTTTGTGTCAAATTGAG
>JAABOM020072785.1:0-35879 GCA_011800125.2 Solanum clarkiae | reverse complement strand
TTAAAGAGCTCTTGGTCGCTGGTCATATGATTTGTGCATCCGCTATCAATTAACCAACTTTCAGAGGCTCTTTTGCTGGCAAAACAAGTCGCTACAAACAATTGCTCTTCTTGATATTGATGGACAACTGCTTTGGCTTCTTCTTGTTGCAATTGTGACTTGCATACCTTCTCCACATGACCTAGTTGACCACATTTGTTGCACTTGACATCTTGCCTCCACCAACATTTCTGTTGAGAGTGATTTGTATTTTTACAGTGAGGGCAGGGTGGTTGATTTCCTCCCTGTTTGTTGTAATTATTACTCGGCCTTAGCTTCTTGCTTTTATTTCTTCCTTTGTTTGACTCGTTCTCTGATTTTGCTTGAAAAGCACCTTTAATAGACCCTTCTTTCCTCATTATTCTCCTTTGTTCCAATGCCTGCAAAGCTTTAACAAATTCTGCCAAAGTAACACTGGACAAATCTTTAGAGTTCTCTAAAGAAGAAATTGTGGCTTCATATTTTTTAGGAAGTGTAACAAGAATCTTTTGAACAATTCTTTCATCAGTGAAATCCTTACCAAACAATATCACCTTGTTAGCCAAGTCGAGTAATTGGTCTACATACTCTTTTATAGTTTCTGATTCTTTCATTCTCTTCATTTCAAACTATCGAATCAGATTCATCACCTGCATTTCTACACTATTTCATTTCCTTGGTATTCCTTTTTTAGATAGTCCCAAATTTCTATAGAAGAATTCATTTTCATGATTCTGGTAAGAATTGAAGGTGATACTGCAGAGAAAAGGCAAGCTTTAGCTTTGGCTTTCCTTGTCTTATTGTCTCTGTGAATTTTTATCTCATTCATTATTGGATTATCACCAAGAGGAGCTACTTCATAGTCCTCTTTTACTGCTTCCTAGAGATCCAACGCTTCAAGATGAACCGTCATTCTAATTGCCCAAGCTTGATAATTCTCACTATTGAAGACAGGTGGAGTTAAGAAACTTATTTCAGAATTCATTTTTTATAAACTATTTAAGATAATATTTTAAAGAATGGTTTTTATGGTTTTCTCTCTTCTCACAGGTCCCTCAAGATAGCATGTGCTGATACCAATCTGTTGGAGAGAAAAACAGATCTGATAAAGATAGAAAAAACACAGAGCTTTTTGATGTGAAGTGACTACTTTATTAGAATAATGACTTCCATATAAATGCATGAAATAATAACTGGAAAAGCTAAAGAAAAGGAGTAAAATAGAGAGTAGTTGATTATCACCGGGCAATTTTCTTCTATTGCTCACCAAAAGCTTCAAAACTCCAACTCCCCTTTATACTCTAAGAGGAAAGTTCTTTATACTACTATAAAAGATTAATTTTTTTGATATGGTATGAACTGATATCTACAATATCCTCTTTAAAATTTCTTTTATAGTTTGTGAAAATGTGTGAAAGTTTATGCTATGAAATTTCACTCGACGGTCAAGGCCGGCCATCGCCGAGCACAATGGTGATATGTCTAATATGCACTTAACAACTTTCCTCTGCATCTTAACAAGGCCTTCTCTTCTATAATATTAGGCGATGACTCTTCATTTTGCCAATCCAATTTGGTGATGCGTTGAAGTATCCATCATATTGCCTTCTTATCAGTGTTTTGGGGCTTTGAGTGCTGCAACTTTAGGTGATCACTTGTGCAATTCAATGGTGCATCGAACATGCTTTGCAATATCGAATCTGACTGCCTTCTTGGCTTGACCTGAAACCTTGGTTATTGTAATAATATGCGATCTTTCTGAGTGTTCGGGGGTTCACCAAGTATTTTGGCGATATCACTTTTCTCTGTCTTATTGCACTTTTACTCCCTTTTCAAGATTTTATCAAGTATTATCCATTTATTGCACTTTTAATCACATTTCCTATCACTGCACATATATATTTGTTAGAAATTGGAAATAATAGCACACTACGGGAAATGTTTCTTAGCAAGCAAGCCCCAAAATGAGTCTAAAGTATGGAGTCATCAACACCTCCAACTTAAGCCTTTGCTGGCCCTTAAGCGAATCAAATATCAATCTATCCAATTTCAGAGCTTGTAAATAGGGCCACAAGGAGCAACATATACATTTTTACCTTTTTCATTCCTTCTCGAACTTCCACAAACCACTCACATGACTTTAGAGCCTCGAGAGATAACTAAGGAGTAATCAAAACATAGCTATGCTCACAATTGCTCATGTAGCTGCTAATCACTACCTAAAAGCAGCACCATTCGCGCCCACACTAAAGAAGATCCAAAACACTCAAGATTAAGACATTTGCTTTCAAAGGATCTCTTCAACTCTCACTCTCCCAAATAAGAAAGACATGTAAGCTTCAACCATAGGCTTTCCCTAATTCTCAATTGGAGTTCACTTGACCTTCTTTCGGACTAGGATCCTAAAGGACTTTGTTAGGACTATAATGTAGGGTAAAGTTTAGGTAGGATAGCATATGATCAGTAGTAGCTCATCCCTCCTTAAACTCCACATGTTCTTTTCGGGCTCAAAGGTTTCTTTGGTCCCTTTTTCATTCATCTCCTTTTTGACATCTCTTTTGGTTTTGATTTATCATCCTAAACGTCTCTCTTTTTCTCTCTTTTTCACAATTTTTAGAGAATCCTCAATTTTCAATTATTGGTTTTCATTTTTCTTTCATTCTTTTCTAGGACTCCTCACTATCGATTTTTCATTCTTGTCCCTCTTTTTTTAACTCATTTATGGGAGACACCTCTTTCTTTCTACTAACAACCCCAACTTAGCCTTTAGCCACTGCTCAATATTTCAAGCTCAAGGAGGGATAGGTACGAAACAAGAAGGAATTGTCTTTCACAAGTATGAGTCAAGGTTACAAGGTTGCAAAGAAGGGATGAAGGCTCAGAAAGGCTTCACTAAGGATTCATTTCATTATCAAGGGATGTCACTATGGTCAAATGGACTTAGTGAAACCAAAGAAGGCCTAAGATCCTCTCCTAATCCAGAACTAACTAAGTTACTCCTAAAAAAATTAGGCAAGTTCTAGATGCTGCAAAACAAGCATTTTAATAAAATTCTTAATCCCACATTGGCAAAGTGGCTTCACATTTAAACAATGGAAACACAGTTAAAATTTTTCGATCATCGCATGTTCAAGCTCAATCACTCACATGGTCAATTCAAGATTCCTCAAATCCCTTCATAGATTGATTTATGAAGAAAAGACTCATTAGTGAGTACATGCTCCTCGTCCATGGCACCATCCAAATCAAAGATATAAAACATCGATGCGCAGATTGCTAAGGACTAGAGACACAATATTAACATTCAAAGGCTTGTCATATATGCACTGGGTTTGTACAAATTCAAGAAAATCATTTATAATCATTCATCCATTCAAGTAAAAAAAAGTAAAAATAGCAAAAATAAATATTACTCTATTACAACCCAAATTAAAATTTATTTGTAATTCAAGAAGTTAAAAATTGTCTTAATAACCATCAACACATCAAACATCAATGTAAAACACCATTGTCTCATCCAAAATAAAAAGTATCAATCATCTAAAAGATAGGGAACTCTGCAAGGTCATCCCTTCCTAAAAGAATAATCATTTCCCTCAATGTGCAAGGGACAATAGAGAGTAAGCATAAGAGAAAGAAGTCAGTATGAGAATCCTCCTGTCATATCAATTCTGTTATGGTGGTGGTAGAGTTAGAGAAGTGGTCATGGGGGCATCAACGCACTCACCTACTAGTGTACTCTTGAGATCAATCTCAGCCTGCGCATGCTCAGACTCACTCATACTAGATGTGCCTATCACAGAATGGCCTAGAACAAATGCCACTTTCACAATGTCCACAATCTCGATCTCTAACCAAGCTAGCTTCTCACAGTCCTCTTGGTTCAACTCCGATCCCAATGTCTCTTCAACATTTTCCAGGGTGCTCACCTCCTGGTTTTCTTCACTACCATCACTTGGAACATCTACAATCAACTCCTCATTTGGCATCACAGCCACATCCACTTTGAGTTGTGGATCTTCTAACCTATCAAAGAACATACTCAAATCAGTGGATTGAAGAACTATCACCTCCTTCTTCAACAAATCAAGATTGGGTATTAAAACTGATGTGCCTGCACTACTACCACCTGCCTTCTTGACCTCTACCACTCTATCTTTCACGCTGGACAACTACTTCCTATGGTCCTCAATCATTGACTCAATTGTATCCGTCCCCAACTTGTGGGTCTCCATTGATGTGTTGTCAAAATACAACACATTTGATGCCTAAAACATGGGATTTTATGAGTTCTTAATATGGTTTTTAATGTTTTTCATATGTTTTTGTGTTTTTATTGCAGAAAAGGTAGGTTGGCATAATGTTGGAGAAAATTACAGATTTTTGCTAAAGTGCGTGACATATGAGCTTACCTACGGGTCGTAGCCCAAGCTATCAGTCGTAGATGATATCATAGAAAGAAACAGAGAGCAAAAGTCAAAAATGTGCTAAGTGGAGGTCAACCTTATGGGGCCATCATATGAGTCATACGTCTCACTAGGACTCGTGTAAATGGACTCGTAGAAAGAAACAGAAAGCCAAAATTTTAGACCAATAACTGAAGGCCTAGACTATAAAGGGAGCATACGAGTCACATCCCAAGTAATGACAGTAGGTCATAACAGTCAAGTCCAAAATACCAAGTGTCTGATACGAGATCCCAATTATGACTCGTAGGTCACCCTACAAGTTGTACCTATGAGACGTACCTTCTACCAGTTGTATTTCTATGTAAATTTTAGGGTAAAGTTCGTAAATACTATAAATACTTTATGTTAGGGTTTATTTGAGGGAGACCAGACATAAGATTTAAGAAGATAGACATTGGATATTCTCTCTAGAATATTTTAGGATTTCAGTGTATATTCTTCTTTTCTATTGGAAAATCCACCTTTGGGGATTGCAAGCATCACATTGTAATCATTCTGCACGTATCAAGCTTGTGGTTTGCAACTTGTGGTATTATCTATTGTTATTGCTTTGGGTAAAATTCTCAACTATGTATTGTATTTGCATTCATGTTGGTTTTGCCTTAGCCATGAGTAGCTAAGCACCCACAACTTGGGGTTACGGGAACCATTGGTAGTTGATTTTAGATAACCTGGTTTAATAGCATTTCTATGAATGAGGTTCTGTATATATTATTTATTTTCCTTTATTTTGATTATAGTTTGGTGGTGTCCAATACCAAACCCCACCTACTATCATGATCCCGACCAAGGTAGTGACGAATAGGAAAAGGGAAGTAGATGACAAAATTTAATTGATGTGTTCTCTTCTAATAAATCAACCTGACCAAGGGGAGGTTGACTAAGACAATAGGTAACAGTTAGTTGGCACACCATGGTTGCTGACTAAGCGCCATGGCAAAATTCGACCTTCACCTTCACAAGAGAGCTGGAAGAACCTAAGTTACCGTTCTGCATGCAAATTCCCAATTATAGTTATGTTATCTAAGGTAATCGAGTCAACGAACCATGGGAAACATAATTCTCAAGTTGTCCCTAAATTTGAGTGTTTTTTCAGATAATAGTATAGTGTGTACTTTTATTTTTGTTCTTAAATCACAACCCCCCCTCCATTTAGATATTTTAGTCATAAATACTCGAAATGATTGATAGTGAATTCTTGTAGTCAAGACCTATATTCCATGTGGATTCGACCCTAACCTTCGGTTAGGTTAAATACTGACAGTGAACGCTTTCTTATTGGAGCGTGGACATTAGATCATCCATCAAGTCTCACTGTTTTGCCTCGGCCTCGACCTATGGCCTCAAAGCCTTGGCTATGGCTGCCTCAACTAACTTAGACATAGATGGCTCAAACCTAGTGGCTCGAAGATCGTCTACTTTGTCTAATCAACCAAATGTAAGAATTGTGGCCCTAGTGAGTAGGGGTTGGTTATCTATGGCATCTACCTCTGTGGGTGGAGCAGGAGTAGAAGAGTAGTGTAAAATAGGAGAGGAATAAAATATAACCTACCTCGGTGCCCAGCTCTACAATGCCAGACTCGAGGGCCTCAACATCAAAAACTGACATTTAGTCAGCCAGCTTCTTCCTATCCTGTCCTCTTCATCCCTTAAGAATACAACCTCAATCCTCGAAATGTCAATGGATGACGATAGAGTTACCCTAACATCAACTTTTTTGTTCCTCAGAAATCTGGCCCTTTTATACAACACAGTGATAAAGCTAGGAAATGGTAGTCCGGTCTGGACTTACTTTCCTTCGTGAGGATTTCTAGGGCAATGATTGCACTATGATTTAGACTCCAACAATCCATAATATTCCCAACCAATATCGCCTTAGCCTATTGAAGCACAGATTCATTTTATGATGGAATCAAGTTACTGCTGATAAATTCAAACCAAAATCTTTCCGGAATGTTCATCTCTTTGTTTTCAATAACGGCTCCCTCCTCTAACCACAAGGGAGTAGAAATCCCAATCATTGGAGCAAACCAAGATTTCATATCCTCAAGTGTTTGAACTTTCATCTCTTCTGTGTCATATTTGTCTCCGTTTACACATCCCAATACATCATTAATATCAGTTTGACTGTATAGGACTTGCACACCCTGAACCTCTACAGTATCAAGAGGTTTGAGCATCGACTTCCCCCTCCTTATGTTCTTTGGAATGACTTTGTAATAGGCCTCATAAGATTCATGGACCAAGGTGGGTACATATGGATCCCATGGTTTGGTGACCATTTGGAAGTTATGGAACTTGAGAGTCTCCCAAACCTCTGGATATCTGTCGATTATTCCATCAGTAGACAATTGTTTCTCCTCTAGGATTGTTTGTTTTTCCTCTGGCCCGACTTTATTTGTTTGTCGTGGGGATGTTATGTACTAGATCCTTTAGGATTTCTGGAGAATATAATCATGAGTGGAATTAAACCTAGCCTCACTCCAGTGCGTTGTGGACTTGGCTCTAAAGTAAACCTCTTAGAAGGTCTGGATCTTTCTTCCTCCTTCTCTAAATTGGTCCAAGTTACATTAACTAGTCCATCCTTATCACTGGTGTTTTCATGGTGCTGATATGCTTTCCTTTTACCGTTTCCTTGAACTTCATTGTGAGGTCATTGAGACCTTCATTTTATTCTCTTGGGAGCTATAACGACTCCCCTAGTAGCCTTGTGTCCATCCTGAGTGACCTACTCCATAGGTTTGCCCATTCCTACACAATAATAAACTCCAAACATCTTGTAAGAGACAATTATAAAGCAATCAGTTGCAAAATTTGATAAGAAGAGAAACATTAAGGGTAAAATGGACTTTTTGATTGTAGAACATAGTCAACGTTGTGCCAAATTGATTCTTTGGTCAGAAAAAAGTCACCTTTTTGCATAATTTTTAGACTTTAGGCTATTACTACTTTTAGCGATACTCATGCACATTCAATGATATGTAGAATTGATTTGGTGATGGAAAAGGTTCATCGCCAAAAGTTGCAACAATCACCCATGAAGATCAGTCAATGAAGATGATGCATGTGACCACTAGGTGCATTGCCGAGTTCACTCAGGTGGTCAAAATGACCATCGCAGAAGGTGACTGGGTTCGCCTTTCATCCATTCACTCAAAATTCAACAATTATTCCACAGAAAACATGGATGAAAATCACACACTACCCCACCATAGCACATCAATGCATGTTTACTCTTGATTATCATTGTCATAGGGTTTCCATGTCTACATACTCAATCAAGCGACGACTTACCCTTAAGAACGCCATTCTCATGATCATGGCACTATCTCAAGTGAAAACGTTCAAGCATGATTAAGAAAAATATGAATTAAGATAATACCGACAAACTATCGACCCTTGAGCAATAAATCAGTCATTCATAAGCCTAACCAACTCACAAGCACCACTAATTTTGTTACACAGAGAGAATCAAAACCTATAATAAATCACTCACTTATGCAATATAGGGTTCGAGAATCACTTAAAGATTTACCCACATAGTTTCTAACAAGATTTCAAACACTAAAGCATGATTATCATATTCACAAACCCTGATCAACCTTTTAACCCATGGCTTTAATGAGACCATATTTCGTACTCATTTTGGGGTTAAATTGTAAGAAAACATGGCCCTTAGTGTGTGAACAATTCTAATTGCTAACAAACATACATGTGATATGATACGAAATGGAATTAGAAGTGCACAAAAGGGAAAAACTTGGTAAACTCTTGGAAAATGAGCAAAAGTGCAAAAAGGCGGCGAAACGCGATGTCATCGATATTCTCAGCGATCCGCCAAATACTCCATAAGATCTCCTATCTATGTAGCACCAAATCTAAGTCAAGTCAAGTGTGTAGTCAGAATTGATGTCGTAAATATTACTACACCAAAGTGCATAAGTAATTGCCCAAAGTTGCAGTGCCCAAAGCCCCAAAACACTGATAGATAGGTGATATGAATAATATTTTTGCGCATCATCGAATTTAATAGGCGGAGCAAAGGGTTACCGCCAAATATTGCAGCGGAAAAAGCCTTATGAAGATGCATAGAAAAGCGATCAAGTGCACATTCGGCGCATCACTAGAGTGCTCGGTGATGGTCAGTCTTGACTACCGAATGACATTTCACAGCATGCACTTTCACCCATTTGTACGGAGTATATAAGCAATTTTAGAAAAGATATTGTACATCATCTGTTCATTCCTTATTAGAAAAATTAATTTGTATAGTAGTAATATAGGACTTCCCTCTTAGAGTACAAGGGAGGTTAGGATTTTGAAGTTTTTGAGCATCAAATTGGAGAAGATTGGTTGGTGATAATCACCTGATTTGTACTCAATCTTGTTACCCATGTCTTTAACTACTATATATGGTATTCAATCATTAATTTTCAAGCATCTGTGGCTAAAGCATTCATGTTGTGAGTGTGCTTTTGATATGGGTCTTTAATTTATTTATTGGTCTGTAATATCTTGACTTATCTGTAGTTGATTCGGGTGAATTTATATCCATTCCTAAGTTTAATGTATAAATTTCAAAGTTGCAAACTTGGAGTTTTGTTTTAAATCTCTGGTTGTTATTTTAGTCGAAACTATTACAGTATGGAATGGATATAATGGTTGGAAACCTTAGGGGGTTTCAGTTGACATCCATATCCATGGATTTAATGTCCAAGGCAATAGGAGTTTGTTATGACTTCTTAGGCTAAGCATGTCCTTGGTGGTCTGCATGAGATATCTTAGCTGATTCATACGAAACACCTATGTATCATAAGTGATTTGGGTTACAAGAAACCTAGTCTGTTCAATCAATATCAACTCATGTAGTCAAGTATCTAGATCCATTTGGTAGATTGATTCCCATGTTTACATTTCCGCAATATCTTCCTTTAATAGTTATTTGATTTGTTAATTAAAACTTGTTAGATGAACGTTTTGATTATTGCGACCCCCAGATCCTACAATTACTTGGTCCAATGATTCACTTCCGCCTCAAGCAATGATTCCCTGTGGGATCGACCCCAACCTCCAAAGTTGAGTTATTATGTTGATGATGACTGCCCCTTCTACCTTTGAGTAGTTGGGTTGAGTGATATCAGGCATTCACCAAAAGAACAAATACAAGCGCCATGAACATACCTCTTCAATTGTAAGACACAATAAAATTCTCAAAGATACTTTGATGATGAATATCCTCAACCTCTTTGCGAAAATTTTCAAAGAAAAAGCAAAATAAGTGTTTTGGCATGCAAAAGGAGTGAAAAGGGGGGAAGATGGAAAGTGAAAGGACCAAGGCATTTGAAAATCCTTAAGTATGTCGGTGAGCCATGCATGTTCGCGATTCCAAACCACACCACCTAACATATTTGGCGTTGTGCCAAATGTGCTAGGGACCAGCTTTTTTGTGTAGTATGTATACCTTTCCTTCAGCCTTGAAGTGTGGTGGAATTTACCATCACCCATTGGTTTCAAGGATTCATCGATTTGACATTTTGTCTTCTAGATTCAGAAGCATCTCAAGAGTCACCGAGTGACTCAAAAAGCGGTTGAACTAATGGTCACGTTCTTGACTCGGCAATACGCTAATAGGTACCACTGATCACCCTCTCAACTCTCCACTCCAATTCTTCTCTTTTTCAAACTTGCATAATTCAACACCCATTATTTCAAAACTTAAAAGCAGTAAATATTTACCTTGGGTTGCCTCCCAAGTAGTTCCAGTTAACGTCATGGTACGACTTAATTCCTCTTTTTCATCAATTCACCGCCGATTGGCTCATTACTAATAATACCTCAAGATCATCTCCCAACTTTAGAGTTTTACATATATTGAACACTACTTCCTGATCATTCATTCTAAACTTAAGATCTCCACTCTCTACATCCATAACAGCTCGTCCGGTGGCTAAGAATGACCTACCCAAGATAATTGGCACGTCCATATACACCTCACAATCCAAGATCACAAAATTCGTAGGAAGAATGAATTTATCCACCTTTACCAACATATCATGTAAAATCCCCACTAGTTGTTTGATAGACTAATCAACCATGAGCAGTTGCATTGTGGTTGGTGAAGAGGTCTCTAATCCCAATTCCTCAAATATGGCTAGGAAAATGAGGTTTATACTTGCTCCCAAGTCACATAGTGTCTTACTAAATTTTGAGGCTCCAATATTGCATGGAATGGTGAATGCACTTGGGTCCTCTTTCTTCACTACTAACTTTTTTGTCAAGAATGCACTACAATTGTGAGACACTTCGATTGTCTCACACTCAAGAGTTCTTTTCTTCGCGACCAACTCTTTTATGAATCTAGCATAACGTGGCATTTCAATTAATGTTTCCACAAGTGGAACATTTATTGACAATGAGTTGAACATGAAGAGGAACTTTTGAAACTTAGCATCCTACGCTTTCTTCTTCAATCTCTGTGGAAATGGAGGATCAACCTTGACTTGAGGTGTTTTCAACCTTATAGCTTCACTAGCTTTTTTGGGGAAAGCTTTCTTGATATTCACAGCATCATTCCCACTCTTCTCTTATTTATCGCTCTTGGGATTGCCAAGAGCATCAACATCTTCAACATAGGCTTTACACTTATCAGCTTTAACAACGACAACTCCTTTTTCTTCTACTTCATTTAGGCCTTCTTCAATAGAAAGCGATAGTTTTGTGCCTTCAACCACTTTCCCACTACGAGTGGTTATGGCTAAACATTGTTGATTGTTCCTTTTTGGATTAGTCTCTGTGTTACTAGGTAAACCTCATTTTGGATGCTGATTTAGATAAGTTGATATGTTCCCAAGTTGAGTTTCTAGATACTTAATAGACGTCGAATGTGACATCACAGTTTGACTCAACTGAGAAAATTCAGATTTCATCTCCTTTAGGACTTTATCAGAGGCTTCCATCTTGCTCAAAATTCAGATGAGAATTTCTTCAGTCCAAAGATTCTCTTGATTCACCATAAGGTTAGCAGTTTTCGACTATTATGAGGTGGAATATACCTATCTCTATCACGTTTCCTCCAACCCCCAACTTGAGGTTGGTCAGTCTATGCACGATCTCGCCATCCTGAGTTGTTGTTCAAACCTTGATTCCCAGGTGAATTAAGAGAAGTCGACTGAAAACCCACCATTTGGTTTATCGTTTAGTATACCTCCTTGTTGTAACTGCCTTCAAATGGTGCACCTTCAAACATCACATATCCAATGGCTCCCACAACATTCACACTTTTTTGATTTACTTTCATGACATACTTAGTCAAAAGATTAAGTTGGGTCAACATTTGTGCAATGTTCTCATCCCTCTCTTAATCTTTAACAAGCTTCTCCTTGGTTGGACCTTTATGGCCTAAAGGTACCATGTCATCTCTTGTATACCATGTTTACTTAATCTTTGTCATGCCGTCTATAAGGTTATAATATTCAGTGAATATTTGTGTCATTAGGCCTTCTCTTACTAACTACTCAGCTACTCTTTTGTTTGTTGTGTTGACGCTCACATAGAAGTATTGCAAGAGCATATGGTCTGAAACTCCTTGGTTAGGACATTGGATTAAGATTTCTAAAACTGTAGTAATGTTTCATGCAATGGCTCACCTTCTAGTTGCTTGAAGTTCTCAATACTTCTTCTCAACTTTGTCATCTATGAGGGAGGGAAAAATCTTTCAAGGAATGCATTTTGTAGCCCCTCCCATGAAGTAATAAAATCACGAGGTAGCTTAGCTAGCCAACTTAAGACCACTCCGATGATCGAAAAAGGAAATAACCTTGATCAAATGGCTTCCGGACTCACTCCACTTAATCGAATAGGAGACACACATCAACAATATTCCCTAGGTGTTCATTAGGATCATCGTAGCGAAGCCCTTTGAACAATCCCTTTAGCTGGAGGAGTTGCAACCTAGTACTTGTTACGTGAAAATTAACTCCTCCGGCCAATTGGGGTGGTCGAAAGCACCGGTGCTCGCTACTTGATCCCAGTTAACATCTTGCATATCGTTTATATCTCCAACATTCTCACCATGAGCACTCTCATCATCCTCTATTTTAACACCTATTTTTTAATAGCAAAACAATAAGAAAATAATAAAAATAACTCTAACTATAAGAGCAAAGCTCAATAAAAACTTCTAATAGGAACACGTCGATTCCTCGACAACGACACTATTTTTGATGTCACTATACCCGACCACTCAAAGGAAGCATGAGCGGTCATCATCAACATAATAACCTAACTTTAGAGGTTGGGGTTGATCCCATAGGGAATCATTGTTCAAGGAAGAAATGACTCATTGGGCTAAGTAAATGTAGGATCTAGGGGGTTGCAATAAACAAAAGTAATGATTGAACTAAACAAATTCTAATTAAAAACTCAAACAACAATTAAAGGAAGATCTTAGGGACGTGCAAGTATGATAATCGATCTACCATCTTGGTCTAAATATTTAACAAAATGAGGTATTGAGTGAACAGGCTAGGTTGCATAACTCATATCAGCTATGATATATGAGTGTTTTGCATAAATCAACTAAGAAATTATATACAGACCACCGAGACATGCTTGTCCTAAGAAGTCTTAGGCTATGGACTTAAACTGAAACTCCTAGAGGTTTCCAGCCATTATATCCATTCAACACTCTAATCATTCTAGCTAAAGCAATAATCAGAGATCTAGAGTAAACCCCAAGTATGCAACCTTGAAATCATAGATTAAATATAAGAATGAATATAAATTCACTCAAATCAACTATAGATAAGTCAAAATATCAAAGATGCAATAGATAAATCAAAAACTCATATCAATAGCACATCCATAATTTGGGGGGTTTTAGCCACTTATGCTAGAAGTTAAAGATTTGATACAAACATAGCAGCAACAGTCATGGGTAACAAGGTTGAATAGAAATTAGTTGATTAACACCAACCAATCTTCTTTAACTTACTCCCCAAAAGCTTCAAAACCCTAACTCCTTTTTGTACTCTAAGAGGAAAGTTCTATGTATTACTAAAGAAGATTAATTATTCTGATATAGTATGAACTGATATCTATAATTTCCTCTCTAAAATTGCTTATATACTCTATGCAAATGTATAAAAGTTTGTGCTATGAATTGCCATTCAGCGGTCTAAGGCCGACCATCACTAAACACTCTGGTAGTGCACCGAATTTATATTTGACCGCTTCCTTTTGCATCTTAACAAGGCTTTTGCTTCTTCAATATTAGCTGATGACTCTTCATTCTGCCAATATAATTCACTAATGTGCTGAAGTATCCATTATATTGCCTTTTTGTCAGTGTTTTGGGGCTTTGAGTGCTGCAACTTTAGACGATCTCTTGTGTTATTTGGCGATACATTGGACATGATTTGTGATATCAAATCTGACCACCTTCTTGGCTTGATCTAGAACCTTGGTTACTGTAATGATAGGCGATCTTTCTAAGTTTTTGCCAGATTGCAGAGTATTTTAGTGATACCGCTTTTCTCCGCCTCTTTGCACTTTTACTTCTTTTTCAAGATTTTACCGAGTATTGTCCATTTGTGCACTTTTAATCTCATTTTCTATCACAACACATGCATATTTGTTAGAAGTTAGAAATAATAGCACACTAAGGGCAATGTTTCTTTGCAAGTGAGCCCCAAAATGAGTCTGAAATATGGACTCATCGATATATTATGGTCCTTCCCTAAGTATTTTAAGTGTATCAAATGTATTTTAGGATCATAAGAAACCTCTAAGATCAAGCTAAGTTCAATGTATTTCAATCGAAAAAGTTTTCACATGAGTTCATATAAGATTCAAATTTAAATATCCATATCTCTCATCACGTAAAGAGTTAGGTAACTTGTAACGACCCCAAAAGGTGCCCAAAAATGTGCCTCGGAAGTGCTCGGAATCGTAATTTTCATATATATATAAAAATTCATTCGTTATTTTAAAAATTTGACTCATATTCTTGTTTATGGGGTCAAATTAAGTGGAAAATGGGTCTAACCCGAATTTTAGAGCAACCGTATCAAAATTCAAAAATTGCAATAAATGCTATTTAGTAGGGTCAACTTTGAAGGGACATATCTCTTAACAGACGAAGAATTGAGTGGACCACAACCTACCATCTTAAAGCCCTTTGAATTAGCTTTCCATCGCACTTCATTTCACCTCATTCTGACTTTGGATGAAGGATTTTTGTCCATTTTAGTAAAACTCATTCGTGAAGAAAATGCAGCTTTCCAGTGAGCATCCACGTCGCCTACGCGACACGGACCAGTTTAATTTTGGCCCTGTTTTTTTTGTTTCGGTCCAAGACTTCCAAGTTTTGGGCCAAGGGTTTCCATATGTGTTTTTATCTATATTTAGTCTTATTTCACCCTCATATCATCCTCAACATTCCCCAAAATCCTCTTAAATAATTAGAATCAAATTTCACCCTAAATTCAAGTCCCAAACTCAAGATCAATCTTAAGGATTTCATCAAGAACCTCATTTAAGCTTCAAGTTTCCATTAAAGTCTTATTAAAAAAACTCCCCAAAGCTAATGTATGTGGTGTTGAACCATTGGGTCCTTCCACCCATAGTGCCTAAACCCTCATTTACTTAATATTGCACGATTTAAAGTTGATTTTACATGTGGGTCTTGTATATTGAGAAATTTATTGCACAAGAAACTCTCCAAAGCTAATGTATGTGGTGTTGAACCATTGGGTCCTTCCACCCATAGTGCCTAAACTCTCTTTTACTTAATATTACATGATTTAAAGTTGATTTTACATGTGGGTCTTGTATATTGAGAAATTTATTGCACAGTGACCTTAGTTCATGAAAGTATGGCTACTTTAACATGTTTTGTCTTCAAATCTTGGATATAATGTTGGAATTGATGAGAGGTTTTGGTATGAATGTCTTGGGGGTGTTACAAGATGTTGATTAAGGGTTTTACCACTGATTTTCCTGCATGCTTTCATCTCTAAGTTGCATGTTGTTTTACCCTCATTACACACCTCAAGTTATTTGACAAAAATGTCCGGTTATGGTTTCTTGAGGAATTGAAGGTCCAAAGCATGAGATATGATATGGCTGATGTTATGATGATGAAATGAGCTTATGTACGTGACTATTCCTACATGAGGTATTACATTAGAGCTTATGATGAATCCTATATAAAGTATTGCATAGACCATGCCTGATTTGGGGGAACAAGAGCCCGGGTAACCTAGAATGAGGGTTAATAATCATCTCTACCAGGGTGACAGGGTGGAATCATCAACAACCTAGATGAGGATTTGTACTCATCAATCTATAATGAGGGTTAATGCTCATCTCCACCTAGCTGATAGGGTGACAACATCACCAACTTACCGAGGGGTTTGTACCTTGGAAACCTAGCTTTGTCTCATCTTCACATATGATATTATATATGAGAATGATTTACTTATGCATGTTTTACTTGTGCATTGATCATACATGTCATATTGCTATATTATGCCTATTTCCTATTGTTATGCATTTTGGATTATGATGCCTATCTATTGTTGCATTGCATCCCTCATACTTAGTACATTCAAATGTGCTAATGCATACTCTTGCCTACATGATATCACCATGTAAGGACCAGAGCTCCTATTGATTCTTCTTGTGGCTAGATGGATTGTTCAAGTTAGCCTTGGGTGAGTCCTCCATTCTGGGGACAAGGACTATTCTCTCACACTTTGTATTAAGATTCTCTTTTCTTTATCGTATACTTCTGACTATGAGGGTGAGATTGGTTGTATGTCTTGGCCCCCACCATTATCTATGTAGTAGAGGTGTTGTTGGACAAAGCTATGTATTTATGCTATGGGTTGATTCTATTATATCTTGACTTTATGTTACGATAAGTTCTCCCTTGGCCCCTTTTTTCCCTTATTTCTATTCTTCAAATGTCATTTAATTATTTTCATGACCAAGGATGTATAATGATATGCCATGAGACTTGTTTAGGGTTCCTTCGGGTTCCCCATTCGCCGGTCACGTCCAGGCCCTAGGCTTAGGTTGTGACAAAGATGGTATCAGAGTACTAGGTTGATAAATCCTTAGAGTCCAATACACCATGTCGATTAGAGTCTTATTCATGGTTGTGTTGTGCACCACAACTATGACCAGGAGGCTATGAGACATTTTAAGAAATATTTCCCTTCTTCATGGTCTATGTCATGCTTTAGAAGCGAGATAGGACTTTCCCCTCTAACAAATGTTCTTTGCTCCTTTAGTTGATCATGCCACTTCAAGGAGGAAAGCGAAGGAAGGTAAGTATAAGGTTTTGATTTTAATGGGTCCGAGTTTCACTAATTCTTCTCTATTCTTTTGGTTGATGGTGGGGTTTCTTGTGTGCCCAAGTGGTTGTGTGGATCTTTGGTGTCTATTCTCTAGGTTGGGTATATTGCTGCTAGAAAGTCCATAGGTGTTGCTCTGGGTTTGTATTGCATTAGTTCTTGCTTTATGGCTTGTTGGATTTGATGTAGTGGATTTTGATGCCGTACTTGAGATGGAATAGTTGCATGCATATTGTGTCTCCATGGATAGTGGGACCCATAAAGTTAGGATCCGACTCCCTAATGAACCCTTCTTTGAGTGGGAGGTTGTCAAGTGGTAGCAAGGGAGGTAGGTCCATTCTTGACTTAAGGTACAATTGGTCCCTAAGGGATTGCATTTTTTATCTTATGAGAATTGGAGGTGTTGAATCTAAGTTAGTTGTTTATAAAATTATTGTTGGAACAATTGGTCCCTAAGGGGTTGCATTTTTTATCTTGTGAGAATTGGAGGTGTTGAATCTAAGTTAGTTGTTTATAGAATTGTTGTTGGTGATAGATGAGGCCTTGAATGTCCCTTTTTAATGTTTGAAGTTAGGGTAGTGTCTTTTGGTTGACTAGCACACCGGTTGTGCCTATAAGTCTCATGAGTAAGATCTATAGTCCTTACCCTAATAGGTTTATGGTCGTTTTGGTGATGATAATGTGGTTCATTCCCTAATGAGGCAGTGCATATGAATCATTTGAGGATAGTACTACGAGTTCAAGGAAGAAGGTTGGATGCTAAGTGGGTGAGATGGGAATCTTTGTGGTAAGAGGTTGCCTTCATAGATCGTGTGATGTTGGGTGATGGTATTAAAGTGGACTTTAGTAAGACAAAAGTGATTATAGAGTAGCCTAGACCCTTGACTTTCTAGGGTATTAGAAGCCTCTTGGGTTAGTGGGCTATTGCCGGGGATTATGAGTAGATTCTCTTTTATTGTTGCTCCTATGACTTAGTTGACCCTAGGTAAGGCCATGTTGTGACTAGGGTGATTTAATAGGTCCGGGAGTTGCTATTTCTTGTGTTATCCCTTGGTGCTAGTAGGATTCATGTGTATGTGGGTTTCATTCATAGGTTCTTTTCACCCATGAAGCCCAATCTTCCTTTTTATGAAAATTGCATGATTTCAAGATGTATTTCTTATAGGTATGTATTATTATGAAAAATGAGCATGAATTACGTTGGGGCTTTGTCTAATATTGTTGAGTATGCATAAATATCTATTTTTAGCTTATACTATGAAGTGATCTTTGTCTATTGAGACTATACATGATTCAAGCTATGAAATCTATGAACTATTGTGAAGTTTTGGTACGATTTACAAGTTATCCATGATGGGGTTTTAGCATGATGTTGGTGGACTGATTTACATTATTTTAAGATGCATTGATTTCACTATTTCATGATCTATACACTTGCATTTTGCATGATTTGAACATGTCCTCATATGTGCTACAAAGTGTTTAATGAAATGCCAAGTTAAGTATTCTCAAGATATGTGAATGTTTTACAAGTCAAGTGACTTCATGATGAATATAGGCTATCAAGTATGTTATGAATTCATGAAATTATCTGTGATTATGCAAGTATGAAATTAAGCCCTTTTCAAAAATTTATTTTCAAGAAAACCTACATGGATTCTTATTTATTTTAATTTGGGATTTGAATATTATAATTCCTAAAATTCTATTGATCCATGAATAGTGTTTATTTCATGATTTTAAGGTGATTTAAATAGTTATATGAGGATTTACTTTGGGTTTATGAAGTTATAAGTATGCATCTTCCCCTTTTGAAATTATTTATGCATGAGAGATTACACTATAAATTTAAATATGGAATTAATTATGTTTTCACTTCAACTTCATATTATAAATGTTGATTTTTAAGTGAAGTCTTAATTGGCCATGTCATTTCCTCATTGTTCATAGCTTATGCATTCATGTACACTTATTATTTTGAAAAATTATGTTATTGGTAGGGCCAATTTCATTTTATGATATGATTTTGATAAAAGGTTGGTTATGAAAACATTGTGATCACATATATGTTTTTGCTTTGGGCTCTTTAAGCATTTTCGGTGCTTGCACCATTTTGTATATGAATGGCTATTCCTATGCAAGAGTATTATGACTATGAAATTATGGTTTTGGCATTTAAACCTAAGTATGAATTGTTATAAATGGTGTTTGGCTTCTAAGCCCAATTGTGCATTGAAATGATTTGGAAAATGTCTATTGCCTCTTTGAAAGTATGTACATGCATATTATAAGTATTCTTGTGGGATGACAACTTAGCTTGTTGCGTTCAGGGTTTTAGGGTAGTTTGGGCTACTTGCATAACATGCTTCCAATGAGTGTAGAATCCATAAGGTTGTAATACAATGGATGAGGATGGTTGATCTATGTGGTCAATTACAAAGGATTAGTTGCTTCACTAAGGTTGATCTTTTCTTGAGCTTTGTCCCCAAGTGAGCATTATTAGTAACGGTAGAGTTAGTTAGTTGATTTATGCATTGGCTATGATTATGGGTCTTTAGAATAGGGTCTTAAAACCCTACCTTGGTATGCTTGTGGTGGGTTCTAGTGATGAGGTATTGATTTATTTAGAGCTTGTGAATCATTTAGGGGATTGGTTGCTAAATATGATGGGTGTGAGTTGAGGATAACAAGAAAGTCATTAGAACTCCTTAGGGATTATGGTATGAGTATGTATTGATTTTTTCGGTAAGGCTAGTATTGTGGGTGGTGCTCTAGGTAGCCTAGTGTGTGTGGATAATGGTGGTTAGGAGATGCCTAGTAGAATCCATCGGTTAGCTAGATAGGGAGTTAGGTTGAAGGAAGTTGATAATGGTACTATAGTGTTCTTGATAGTTCCAAATCTTCTTGGATTTAGAGGACTAGATTAGGCAAGGCCTTGATTTTCGCCCTATTAGAGTTGGAAGCTTTGGGTGGAAAAGAATGGTAGAGTGGAGGTGGTCTCCCAAGGGGGAGATCGTGGTCCATGGTACCAAGTCGGTTAGATGAGTTTATGGTTGGAAATCAGGTTAAGGTTTGTAAGACCTTATAGTAGGCGTTGTATGTCCCCAGTTGGATGGTTTAAAGTGCAAGAAATTTCCTTGTTGGGTCAATACGGAAGTGAGGTTTGTTTTGGTAAGGAGGGAGTCGAGTTTATGGTTTATGAGTCTTTATAGAGTCTAGAGGGAGGCTGCTAAAGATTGCTTAAAAGTTTGGGGATTATCTTTAGGTGTAGAATTGGTTCGTTCGGTACTTCATACTTCTATGTTGAGGGAATATGTTGGTGACTCTAGTGTTATAGAGCTTCTTGAGGTTGTGGGTGTTATGGAAGGTAAGTTGGCTTAAGAGAAGGTCCCGGTGGGAGTGTTGGATGGATGAGTGGAGAAGTTGATTAATAATGGTGTAGTGTTCTTCAAGGCCCTTCGAAAGAGTCGTCTATTTGTTTGTGTCTCTCGGGAAGCTGGTGTGGGCATAGAGAAGTTATATCCATATCTCTTTCACTCTATTCAAGATTATGATGACATGCCAAGTCCTTTCTATGATTCCAAGTCCTATGTTTCAGCCCCTATGTCATTCATATGTATTCATGTTCAAGTTGGCATGTTCATGATGATTTTACACCTATGTTGGAATTTTGAAAATGGTGGTTTAAAGTGTATTGTTGTACTTTTTGTTGGGGTTGATCTCCTTATGATTATTCTTCTCTTGTACATCCCTTTTACATTTGGGGACGAATGTTCCCAAGGGGGATGTATTGTAACGAACCCAAAAAGTGCCCCAAAGTGTGCCTCAGAAGTGCCCGGAATCGTAATTTCTATATATTTAAAAATTCGTTCATTATTTCCAAAATCTGACTTCATATTCCTGTTTATGGGGTCAAATTGAGTGGGAAATGGATCTAACCCTAATTTAGAGCAACCGTATTAAAATGTGAAAATTGTAATAAATGCTATTTAGGAGGGTCAACTTTGAAGGGACATATCTCTTAGCACACAACAAATTGAGTGTCCCATGACCTACCAACTTAAATCCCTTTGAATTAACTTTCCAACACACTTCGTTTCACCTCATTCCGAGTTCGGATGAAGGATTTATGCCCATTTTAGTAAAACTCATTCGTGCAGAAAATGCAGATCTCCAATGAGCATCTGCGTCACCTCCACGACACGGACAAGTCTTGGGCCCAAGGGTTCCCATATATGTTTTTACCTATACTTAGCCTTATTTTACCCTTATATCATCCTCAATATTTCCCAATAAACTCTCAAATAGTTAGACTCAAATTTCACCCTTAATTCAAGTCCCAAACTCAAGACCAATCTTAAGGATTTCATTAAGCTCCATTAAATTCTTCTTCAAGAACCTTCCCCAAGCTAAGGTATGTGGTGTTGAACCATTGGGTCCTTCCACCCATGGTGCCTAAACCCTCTTTTACTTAATATTGTATTTTTTTTAATGTTGATTTTACATATGGGCCTTGTATATTGAGAAATTTACTGCACAGTGATTTTAGTTCATGAAAGTATGATTGTTTTAACATGTTTTGATCTTTAAATCTTGGATCTAATGTTGGAATTGATGAGTGGTTTTGATATAAATATCTTGGGGTGTTGCAAGGTGTTGATTAAAGGGTTTACCACTGATTTTCCTGCAAAATTTCATCTTTAAATTGCATGCTCTTTTACCCCCATTACACACCTCCAAGGTGTTTGATAAAATGTCCGGTTATGGTTTATTGAGAAATTAAAGGTCCAAAGAATGAGATATGATATGAATGATGTTATGATGATGAAATGAGCTTATGTACATGATTATTTCTACATCAGGTATTGCACTAGAGCTTGTGATGAATCCTATATAAAGTGTTGCATAGACCACGCCCGATCCGGGGGGCAAGAGCCCAGGTAACCTAGAATGAGGGTTAATACTCATCTCCACTAGGGTGACGGGGTGACATCATCATTAAGCTAGATGAGGGTTTGTACTCATCAACCTAGAATGAGGGTTAATACTCATCTCCACCTAAGTGATGGGGTGGCAACATCACCAACCTATCGAGGGATTTGTACCTTGGAAAGCTAGCTTAGTCTCATCTTCACATATGATATTCTATATGAGCATGATTTACTTAAGCATGTTTTACTTATGCATTGATCATATATGTCATATTGCTATATTATGCCTATTGCCTATCATTATGCATTTTTTATTATGACGCCTATTTATTATTGCATTGCATCCCATATACTTAATACATTCAAACGTACTAATGCATACTCTTGCCTACATGATATCACCATATAGGGAACAAAGCTCCTATTGATTCTTCTTGTGGCTAGATGGATTATTCAAGTTAGTCTTTGGTGAGTACTCCATTCCGGGGACAAGGACTATTCTCTCACACTATATATTAAGATTTCCTTTACTTTATCATATAATTATGACTATGAGGGTGAGCCTGGTTGTATGTCTTAGCCCCCACCATTATCTAAGTAATAGAGGTATTGTTGGACAAAAATCTATATATTTATGCTATGAGTTGATTCTATTATATCTTGACCCTATGTTATGACAAGTTCTCCCTTGGCCCCTTTTTGCCTTTATTTCCATTCTTCAAATGTCATTTAATTGTTTCAGTGACCAAGGATGTGTAATTATATGCTATGAGGCTTGTTCGGGGTTCCTTCGGGTTCCCCATTCACTGGTTACGTCTAGGCCCTAGGCTTGGGTCGTGACATAACTTATAACCTATAAAACTATAGATCTTTTAGCCTTGTTTCCTTTACCACCAAGTTTTCGTCATTTGAAGTTAGGAGAACAAGATTAAGGTCATTTTCCTAAAGTGTGTCTAGACTAAATAATTTAGTGAGTTGGTAGTCGATGCGATGGCTCGCCGAATGGGTTCAGTACATCGTAGATTAAGCTTACCGATGGACTTGAAAATATTTAGTAACTTCTTTTTATGCAATTTGAAACTCCAATTTCGTGAGTTACTGAATGATTAAATGATGGGACCTCCAGATCGCTGATTTGTCTGATGAAACTCATTAGACGGTTTTTTATGACATACTTACATTTCATAAGGTTATTTTTGATATTTTTATTCAATTATGTTTTGTAAATCTATCTTATAGTCTAATAATCTCCCATTTACGCGTATATCTTAGATATATCAAATTCATATAATATAAGTTCTCTCAAGCAAGAAGTTAGGGTTCTTCACCTTCAAGCCTCAGTCTAAAGTTTCTTGTTTGTGTTTGCTTTTTAGGTATTTAAGGCTATTTACAACATTAGATTGAGTTTGTCCATGTGCCCAACATCTAAATTCTATAATTGATGATTATTCAGTTGGGTAAGATCCTAGTTCCATGAATATGAAAGAGTTAATTCTTCTATTGAGTTTCATATAATCATATGTTGATGATATTATTGTTTTTTTCTCTTGATTAATTGGAATTATTGCTCGTGATTATTTTATCATGAATCCTAATTGATTTGATGATTATGTCTTTTATATGCATATTTTTAGTAAAGATGATGACTTTTATGCATTAATGAAAAGAGAGATTTAAACTAATCTTATGTATATTATTAAGTCTATATGAGTATGAGAGTTAAGCATGACTGATTATAATTTAGAAAGATTTGATAAGATGTGAATAATTTAAGAAAGCATATTTTAAATGATAGGATATGATAATCTGAGATAATTGAAATATTTTCCTTAATGGAATATAGGATAGTATAGAGTCTTTAGGGGGCAGTATTGAGAACAAATTTGGATAAGGATACAAATAACTCCAACCCCATAAACTATGTATCTAGCATAGAATAGAGATTATGCCTCTCCTCTCCCAAAAGCGGACTTGATTGATTGTGGATCTATTGATAAGTGATTGTTCCTTGCTTTTGCAAAGTATTAAATGGTTGCGACAATGGTAGTCCAAAGTGTCATGTCATCACTAGCTTATAAGTAATGGTATTTGGTAAGAAAAACTCCTCAATAAGTAAATAATCATTTTGTTAATTTGCGTATACTTACATATGATTGTTGAGCATTTCTTGATTCTTAAATCTTGCATATCATATTGAGTTGATTTATGCATTTCTTTATATTGGACATGTATGAATGTATGATGCTACCCTATTAATTTGCTAGTGCTTCATGTTAAATCCCTCAGTACCATTTTCCCTTAGTTATCACTTTTAGTTATGCTCATTACCTATAAAATGCTTGAATGAATTCTAAGAGGTTTTAATGAGGGCCTCTCAGGATTCTTATTCACTGTGCTATGTTGATGCCGCCCAAGCTACACCTTCTTTTTAAGGTTAAAGCGGTTGTTGTCAAGATATATAACCTAATCGAGATTAGAGTCGATCCCATAGGGATTATGGTAGACTTAGACTAATTTGAAACAATTCGAGTTAATTTACCTACTTATCTCCCCGAAAAAAGGGGTTTTTATAAATTGCAGAAAGTAATTCTAGACTAAAACAAGTGTATGGAACTAGCAAGAAGGGTAACTAGGGTATTGTGTTCCCTAAGATTCCGTAACTTGGTATTACTAGATAATTGCCTTCTTTTCTAGTGTGTCACATTCATAACGGTAAGTTAAGTTTGTCAAACACTTTGATCCAGGCGAGAGGCAAATTTCACTATGTGATTTCATCCATCCCTGCAGTGTGACTTTACTCATCCTTACTTATTGTTCTACGACAACCTCCTCTTGATCTAATTTGGTTGATTAGACGAGAAAACATCAACCAAATCTTGTTAATTAATCTCATTTTCTATTCATTACTATCTTGATCCAGTCAACAATACTAGGCAAGTTCTAATGTTGGCTACCATTAAAAAGCAATCAAAACGAAAAGAATTAATTAATACATGCATGCACACTTTCCAAGAATTATGAATTATTCAATTTTACCTTGTTAGTTCTTTATGGTTCTAAAAACTCTAGTTGTAGATTTAGGTACTCATTATCACCGTATACGCAAGAATCATGATATTAAGAACAAGAAATCCAAGATCCTCCATGGAAATCACAAAGTATGAATTAAAATCACCAAACAATGTTTCAAGTGTTTTCCTCAATGTTCCTTACTTGTTGCCTACTGAAAATAACCTAAAAACCCATTTATAATATTTAAAAAAATACATTTATAATCCCTTCTATGAGGCCAATTTTTAGAAAATAACCCGAGAGTACATAAAATTATAGATAACTCAGATCCTTGATTACAAATGAAGCAAGCCAGACTATACAAATCCAAAACAAGATAGGAGAATTGGATTCGACTGACAGTACGAGCACGTGTACAGGTCATACAAAGCTCTATGGCCCGTATCGGGGCTTCGTGGTCTTCAATCTTCAATTCTAGGTTAAACTTCTACGAGACCTTTTTACGGGTTGTATTCAGATTTATGACCTATATAGGTTTTCATATGATGACTTTTCAGCAACTTCCCTATTTTTGATCCTTAGGGTACGAAACCTCATCTATGACTTGTACTTAATTCTACGGCTTATCTGATAGTTTATAGATTTAACTTTAGAAAATTGCCCCTTCGCTGGATTTTACTACAAACCCCTTTATACGGCTCATGGAAACTTCCACAGCCTATAAAGGAGGTCGTAGAACAGCAAAAACTTCAGCAATTGCACACTTAGCCCAAAATCATTCCTAATCCTATAATTCTTAATAAAAACAAAAATAAAAACACATCAAACCCACTAAAATCACTTTGATAATACACAAAATTCCAAGTTTTAAGCATCAAAAGTGTTGTATTTTGATAGCACATCAACACCCTCAACATAAAATTATTTCTACTATCCGTAGGTCCTGCTCTCGTAGGCTGACAAAGCCCTAGTTTGGAAAGTTGGCCTCATGAACCCATCTACAAGCCATGTGATAAATTATGACTCATAGATGGGTTGTAGAAGCCCCCAACAATTAGTCAAAAGTAGAAAAACTTACCTGGAGTCCACGAGCCCTATTCATGGCCAGTAGTTGTATCTACGGGCCATAAGTTGGCTCATGGACTGGAGTGCACATTATTTTGCTTACTGGAAGTGTTCTACAAGTCAATGTATGGGCCATGATTTGAAACACATCCTATAGAACCGGTCGTAGAAGAACTTCTTATTGCTTCTTCAACCCAAGATGGCTGACTTGGTATTGTACTTGCACATTCTTCACAAAACACATTGTTACTCTATATGCCACTAGTCCGCTGTCCAAAAATTGCAACCAAAATGCAAAGAATTAAACTACCTACAAGTCCAAAAGCTAAAAACAAAACAAAAACTACCACTATTACATCAAATATCTTGGGTTGACTCCCAAGTAAAGATTGATTTATTATCGTAGCACAACTTGGATAACATAATTGCTCAGACTTCACCAAGTACCCAACCTTCTATTTTTAAGTCATTGCGCCTCTTCATTGACTGACAATTTGAAGACTACTTCTTCACCATTCAATCCAAACTTTAGTTGGAAGTTTTCCATATCCAACTAGTGCTTGCGTAGTGACTAGGAAGGGCCTTCTTAAGATGATTGGGACTTTGAAGACAACTTCATAATCAAGGATCACAAAGTCTACGGGGAATATGAATTATGTATTTTGACAAGGATGTCATATAGTATCTCCATAGGTTTCTTCACTATTCAGTCAACTATCAACATTCGCATGCTCGTAGGAGTAGAGGTTCCTAATCCTAGCTTCTTGAAGACCAGAAGGGGCATCAAATTTATGCTGGAACCGAGAACACATAATGTCATTGTAACCTCAACATGTTTGATGGTGGAGGTTATGGTGAATGCTCCAGGATCTTCTCGTTTCTGCACCAAGGACTTTGTAGCTATCGCATTGCAATGTTGAATCTCTTGGGAGAGCTCTTCGCTTACAGTCTATTTCTTTGTGACCAAGTCCTTCATGAACTTTCGATACCCAGACATCTTATCTAATGCCTCAATGAGAGGGATATTGATGGAGAGATTTTTTACCATGGAGATGAAGTGCTTTAATTTACCTTTATCCTCCTTCTTTTTGATTTTTTGAGGAAAAGAAGGAGGTCTAAGAATGGGCTTCAACTTTTATGACATTTCTGTAGTATCACTTACCCCATCCTTGGCATGAAGGTCTCTGGTCTCTACATCTTTGCTCTCAACTATCTCCTTATGAATATCATCATCATTATCAACTAGCATCGGAGGGTCAATAGTTTGTTTGCCACTATGAGGAGTCACCGATATACACCGCCCCTCATTCTTTGGATTTTAAATTGTATTACTGGGCAAAGAACCTTTCTGGCGCTGGTTAAATTGAGTTGACATTTGACCAAACTGTTGTTCCAACTGCTAGATAGCAATAGAATGAGACTCGATTTCCTAATTAATGCTGAAGATTTTAGACTTTATCCCTTTCAATGTCTCATCCTATGCGTTAGCCTTCTTTAAAAGGCAATCAAATATCTCCTCAACTCTAGAGATATTAGCACTCGAATCTCGACTATGTGGTGGCACATACGGATCATCCTATAGCTATCGTTACATCCCCAATTAACATCTCTATCCTGGCCTCTATTTCTATCATAATAGTCTCCTCAATTGTTGTCTCTGAGGGAGCCATCCCTATTATAGTTTTGACCTTGGTATCCTTGACCTTAGTGGCTAATAGTCTTGATTGAACCCTTGGGCGTTGGGCCGAAAACCCACCATTTGATCAGTGACGAAGCAAATATCCTCCTTATAGTAAGGCTCCTTATATATAGATGTTCGCAAAGGCTGATGAGATACTGCATTGACACGTTCTTGGCTCTGCTTCATCAATAACTCCACATTGGTACTAATCCAACCAAGCTTTTGCATCATATCTCATTAATTTTTCCTTGCGTTGAATTAATATTCACTGTGAATGAACTTTTTGTTATTGACTTATCCCTCGTTCCCCATGCACTATTTGTCTTGACCACCTTCGCTAGCCTCTTGGTAATCATAAAAAAAGGATAATTTAGAAATGAGCCTCCAATGATAATATCAGCACACGCTTGGCTATTCTCGTCCAGGGCTCGATAAAAGATCTCCACTAAGGCATCATTAATGATCTTTTGTTCTGGAATAATCCTTAGAAACTTTGTGAACCTCTCCCCATGGAACTAATTAAATCACTAGGCAGTTGCTCGAAATTATTGATTTGGTCTTTCAGCTTCATCTTCTTCAATCTCGGGAAGAACCTCTCCAAAAAGGCCTTCAGCAATTCAAACCCACTAGTGATCAAACTCAATGGGAGCTCGGATAACTATAGTGCTGCATTGCTTGTTAGAGACAATGGGAAGATATAGAGCCCAAGATATCCAAGGATAGATTCAGGCTTCCCATCATACACTTACAAACAAAGATAATGTTGTGTATATGTTTATGCAGATCGTATGATGGTAGGACCGCGAAAAAATGGTGATTCTGTAGCATTTGAAGTAACCCACTCAAAATGACAAACTTTGTGTCATCCGATAGTGGCGGTAACACAATAGCTCCAGTGACATCCATCGCCATAAGATCAAGCTGATATTGATTCCATGTATGAGCTTCGGTGTGAAGATCCTACAATGGTGGATCAATATCTTCAAGAGGAGGCAGGTTATTATCATTCTCATTCTATTTCTGGTTCAGTGTTGAGTTCACTACGGTATTTGCAGTGTTGTTCGCATTATCCTGGGCCATTCTTCTTAGCGTCCTTTGGATTTCAAGGTCAAATAGAGTCAGGGAAATGCCTCAACTTTGAGTGTTGTGCATATACCATACTTACATGCTGAAACAAAACAAAAATAACAAAAAATGTAAACTGGGGTGAATAAGGATTAATCCCTGAAATAGTCAAATAAACAAGTCTAGCCATATTCCCTGGTAATTGTGCTAAAAACTTGATGCCGCCCAAGCTACACCTCCTTTTTGAAGGTTAAAGAAGTCGTTGTCAAGATAGATAATCTAACCATGGTTAGGGTCGATCCTACAGGGAATATGGTAGACTTAGAGTAATTTCAAGCAATTCGAGTTAATTAACCTACATATCTCCCCGAAAATGAGGGTTTTATAAATTGCAGAAACTAATCATAGACTAAACAAGTGTGTGAAACTAGTAAGAAGAGTAGCTAGGGCATTGTGTTCCCCATGATTCTCTAGCTTGGATTACTTGATAATTACATTCTTTTCTAGTGTCTTGCATGCAAAATAGTAAGTTAAGTTTATCAAATCCTTTGATCTAGCCGAGAGGCAAATTTCATTGCTTGATTTGATCCATCTACAGTGTGACTTTACTAACCATTACCTATTATTCCAGTAAATCCTCCTCTTGATCCAGTTTGGTTGATTAGACGAGAAAACATCAACCGAATCCTATTAATTAATCTATTTTCCTATTCATTATTATCTTGATCTAATTAGTAATACTAAGAGAGTTCTAACATTGGCCATCATTAAAAAACAATTAAAATGAAAAGAATTAGTTAATACATGCATGCACACTTTTCAAGAATTATGAATTGTCCAATTTTACCTTGTTAGTTCGTCAAGGTTCTCAAAAACCTAGTTGTGGATTTATCTACTTATTATCATTGTAGATGCAAGAATCATGATATAGAATAATATAATTAAGCATTTACAAGGATGAAATTAAGAACAAGAAATCCAAGATCTTTAATGAAAATCACAAAGTATGAATTAAAATCACCAAATTAAGTTTCAAAATGTTTTTCTCAATGTTCCTCACTTCTCTTCTATGTTCCTTACTTGTTGCCTACTAAAAATAACCTAAAAAACCTATTTATAGTATTTAAAATACAAATCCAAAATAAAATAGGAGAACTGAATTCGACAGGCAGTACGAGCATGTCTACATGCCATACAAAGTTCTACAGCTCGTATCGGGGCTTCATGGTCTTCAATCTTTAATTTTGGGTTCAACTTTTATGATACCTTTCTACAAGCCATATTCAGACTTATGACCTATATAAGGTTTTGTCTGATGATTTTTAGCAACTTCCCAATTTTAGATCCTTAGGGTATGGAACCTCATCTACAACTCATACTTTATGCTATAGCTAGTCAGGTAGCTCGTAGATTCAACTTCAATAAATCACCTCTTCACTGGATTTTACTATGAACCCCCTTATGCACCTCGTGGAAACTTCCACAGCCCGTAAAGGGTATCGTAGAACAACAAAAACTTCAACAACTGCACACTTAGCCCAAAATCATGCCAAATCCTATAATCTTGAAAAACAAACATAAAAACACATTAAACTCTCTAACACCGCTTTGAGAATACAAAAAATTTTAACTTTTAAGCATCTAAAGTGTTATATTTTGACAGCATATCATACGCCTAGGGCCTAGCCTGGGTCGTGACACTATATGTTAACAAGAAAAATATATGAAAGTTAAATACCCTCATTTATTTGTTTCTTAAAGCACTTATGTTGAAGGTAATTCTCTTTTTCCCCTCCCAAACTCTATTTTGGTTCATAGTTTGAATTCCTGAATCTTGAATTGTATCTGTGGTTGTACGTTCTCCTAAGCTTGGCTGTTATTTGAGGATGAATAATCCTAAGGAAAAGATATTGTAACACCTCACAACTCTATTTTTAGAATCCAAATCTTTCATCATAGGTACACAAGCTTGAATCGAGTAATGTCCTACTTATATTTATGTGTTATATCTCACTCCTATATTAGAAAGTGTATTGAAAGTAGTTTAGGATCATAATGGACCTCTGGTACTTACTCAAGTTCAAAACTTCTTACTGGCTATGTTTTTCACAGTAGTTTATGCAAGATTTAACGTTAAATAATTATATCTATTAGAATATAAAGAATTATGAAGTCGATGACCTAACAAGTTAAAGTTCTGTGAGTCTTTTTCCAACACCACTAAGTTTGCCTCATTTTGAGGTTGGAGTAAGAAGTTATAATCATTTTACTACAGATTACCAGAATAAAGTTTTCTAAATCAGTAATTATGACCTTGACCTATGGGCCATAGATGGGATTTATGACCCCTCTTGTTCACTAATGGAGAAAATCTTGAGAGTCAATTTTTGGATCCACGTTTCGATCTACAGAATGAAGTCTAGAACTTTATATTTCTAGTTAAGTTTCTATAGTTGGTTTCTACGGTCTGTAGAAGCTGTCAATGGATTATAGATGGCCTTGTAAATGACCTAGACAGTGTTTTAAGAGGAGTCATTTTAGCCTTTTTTCACCTCTTCTAAACCTAAAATTTCATTGTTTTGCACCTAATTAAGCTCTTATGCACTACTATTCAACCTGATCACTCTAAAAAAAATATCAGCAAGACTTAGACTAAGGTTTCAAGAGGAGAAAAGTTAGGGTTTCGAGCATATTCTTCATCTTCTTGAAGAATCCAAATATTCCAAGTAAGACTATTCATAGTGTTGGACTAAAATTGTCTCAGGCCTTACATCTAAAGGTTTAAGAGTTTAACCTAGACTTTTAACCCAATACTTTTCTTCAAATCGAGTTTCTATTATTAGTTTTGATTATATTTTAATCTCTATCGTTGAACTTATGATTCCTTATATGATTTTAGTTCTTGATTGTTGTTTGTGCTTATTTTCACATAAACTCTATTTGAGTTTTTGAAGATTTTATACTTCTATATAAAATACATTCTATTTCATCAAAGTAAATTAAATACTTCCAAGCTATTAATAGAAGAAGAGTTTAAAGGGAATTTGAGTAGTTCTGAATGATTACTTGTATTTAGAAAAACATTGTGATTTTAAAGAAAACAGTAAGAGTTTGAGAAAGAGGATTCAATTGTTTAGTGTAAAGTCCATTATCACTTCAAAAGAGCATTTTAAGTATGTACTCACAAAGATTTATTATATGTGCATTATTGCATATTTTAAGAGTATCGAGCGTCAATTTGGGCAGAATTCAAATAACTCAAGTCTCATAAACTACATAGCAACTTCAGGATAGGATCATATTGTTGGTTCAGGTGACTACTTACTTTAGCCTTTGATAAGGACTTTTTAGATGGATGCATAAGATGAGTTTGTGTCCTTTGTCCTGGCAAGGTAATGGACAACTTTGGTAACGTAAGTACTACATCGTATCATCATGACGCTCATAATGATGATTATTGGTTAGAAAAACTCTTTAATAAGAGAAAACTACTTTTTTCCATAAAAAGGTTGCATTTATTGCTTGAATCCATTTCAAAATTTTTGTTATTTCATTATACTTGCATGCTTTATTTTAGTCGAGATATTTTCAATATTTTTTTTTCATGAAATTCAGTTTCTGTTATTGTTCCATTTAATTATTCTATGTATTGTGCATTACATATATTGATGGCTTTTCATGTTGCATCATAAATATAGGTGTTCGAAATCATCAATAGGCGCTCCATTGAGTTCATATCTTCATCAACCTTTTTGATGAAACCTCCTAGCTTTCGGAGGACTCTTTTTAGTTATGCTTACTGTTCAACTATTTTTGAGGTAGCTGCGAGTCTTGTCTCAGCACCTATTCATAGCTAGTAGAGATTTAATAGATAGGGTTTACTCAAGCTTATCTTTTTAAGAGTATTAATATAAAATATTATTTTCGTGTTGTTCATATTATTTCAGATAGCCGCATGAGTTTACTTTGAGTACTTTCACTACTCACCCTTTTAACAGCTTTCACAATTTTTACTTTTTGCTTAGTAGTCAACTAAATTAAGGATTTGCTTAAGGACCGACAATGATTTTTAAATGCTGACCTCACCTAAAGTGTAGACTCAAAACATGACATTGACTTATTATTTGATTCACTTGGCTTAAGAGAATTTCTTAAAGAAGTTCTTACTGCACCATCTTTTGTTTCTACTTATCCATTGACAATTTATTTCGTTAAATGTATTTCAATTCAAAACTTTGTCTAGTTATCAGTTATATCACTCACTCTGCTAGTCAAACTTTGGGACGTCACATATACGTATTCTGACTAATTTTGACTAATTTTGAGGTAGATGTGAGTCTTGTCTCGGCACCTATTCATAGTTAGTAGAGATTTCATAGATAGGGTGTACTCAAGTTTGTCTTTTTAAGAGTATTAATGTAAAATATTATTTTCGTGTTGTTCATATTATTTCAGATAGCCGCATGAGTTTATTTTAAGTACTTTGAATGCTCACCCTTTTAACAACTTTTGCAATTTTTACTTTTTTGCGTAGTAGTCAACTAAATTAAAGATTTGCTTAAAGACCAGCAATGATTTTTAAATGCTGACCTCACTAAAAGTGTAGACTCAAAATATGACATTGACTTATTATCCGATTCACCTGGCTCAAGAGAATTTTTTAAACAAGTTCTTACTGCACCATTTATTGTTTCTACTTATCCATTGACAATTTATTTCGTTAAATGTATTTCAATCCAAAACTTTGTCTTGTCATCACTGATATCACTCACTCTACTAGTCAAACTTCGAGACGTCACATATACATACTCTGTTTAATTTTGACTAATTTTGAGGTAGCTGTGAGTCTTGTCTCGGCACCTATTCATAGTTAGTAGAGATTTCATAGACAGGGTGTACTCAAGTTTGTCTTTTTAAGAGTATTAATGTAAAATATCATTTTCATGTTGTTCATATTATTTCAGACAGCCGCATGAGTTTACTTTGAGTACTTTGAATGCTCACCCTTTTAGCAGCTTTCGCTATTTTTACTTTTTTGTTTAGCAGTCAACTAAATTAAGAATTTGCTTAAGGACCAGCAATGATTTTTAAATGTTGACCTCACCTAAAGTGTAGACTCAACCAAAACTTTGTCTTGTCATCAGTGATTTCACTCACTCTGCTAGTCAAACTTTGGGACGTCACATATACGTACTCTGTCTAATTTTGACTAATTATCAGCTTGATAAAATTTTAAAAATTCAAAACTTTACCTAAATGTCTACATGAGTACAAATAAAACTAAAACAAATAAGTATAAATGATACAAAAACAGGTAAATATGATTTCCTATGTATTTTGTTGTTTATTTATTTGTATACATGCAACTTATATTTGTTAATACAAATAAAATTCACTAATATAATCTGTATGGACTGATACAATCTAAATGCATGTATAAATACAACAATGCAATCATCCAATACCTTAATGATTATTTTTTATTATTATAATAAATATTTAAACTATAGCTTCAAATTACTAATGCGTCCTACACTAGTTATTTTTGAAAATTCTTCTTATTAAAATAAGGACAGACTCGTCCTGGCTTAATTTTTAGCAAGCTTAAAATTAAACCCAATAAAGAAAAAGGTCAACCACTTTAATGAAAAAATTACTCAACTTGGAAGAATTAAGAAGGAATATATGTTTTATGAGAAAAATATTTATGACTTCATGTGAGAACGAAATCGTATTTATCCCTCGTACTAGACTTCATTATGAGATAAATCATTAGTCATCATAAATCATAATTAACCCAAGTTAGAGGACTTTTGCCAATGTTATTTACTATTGCTACTATTCGTTCCATATGAAAACTTTTTTTTAACTTTTTCTATTTTAATTAATTTATTTTATTTTTTATTTTAATATGTTTTTTTAAAAAGTAACTTTTTTTTTCTTAATTTGAATTTTTTTCAGTAACATTTCATATACCATCTTTTAAGATCAAAAATCTGAAAGAGGTTTTAATATATTATTCTTAGTTAAAAATTATAATATCTGAAAATAGTTATTTGTGACAGAGACAAATGAATTGAAACGCAACATTAACCGAACACGTATGGTGGCATGGATAATGATAGCCAGATACTTTATGCCTATTTCATTTGTCATTTTCCCATGCTGCTGGCCTGAAGTAGTCTAATCCAAAATCTCCATGTTTACTACTGAAGCACATGTGAGAAGCACAGAAATACTGAAGAAACCTCGACCACAAGTCGCCATAAAAATAGTTAGGACCTGTTTGATCATGAGACATGAACTAATGGTACAAGATGAAATCAAAGTTTTGTTTGGATATGTAATTTAGTTTTTTTCAGTTATATTTTTTCTCACAAGCATAAATATCCAGTAAGTTGTGATAATTATTCCCTTCATCCCAATTTATGTGGCACTTTTTGGATTTCGAGATTCAAACCAATCTATCTTTAACCATAAAATTTTCATATATTTTTTAATAGTATCTTTTATCTAGTTTAGAAATATACAAATTTCATTTTAAAAAAAATTTAAGATTCCATGTGCATATTCTCGGTCAAATTTAAATTGTTGACTCACGAAAATGAAAAGTGACACATAAATTGAGACGGAGGGTGTATCAAAGTTATCTCAACTCTTTATATATTCTTATCAAATAAGTAAAAGTTCATAATAAAATTATAATACACTACCACAAAGCTATTGTAAAAAAATATAATATTTAGTGATAGAACTTTAATTCAATGAAAAAAGTAAAATATAACATCAACAATATTTATCTACCATCAAAAATAACATTTTTATAAAGAATTGTTAAAGAGAGATGTGATGAAAATGATATAACTTTTGTGTAAATAAATAATATTTACATATCAACAATAAACCTTTTATATATATGGAATAATGATTGATAAATATAAAATGGTGAATTTTTTTACAAAATGTGTGGGTCAATTTTTCTATTTTGATAATGTAAAATTATAATATGAAATTGTCAAATCAAATGTTTTGAACAATTTAAAATTTGATCTCATAATTTAAAATTATAAAATAAAATTGTATACTAATTCCATCTCATTGTTGACACCCAATTTTTACCCTCCACGGTGTCAAACTAATTATCCGAGGCTTTATATTTATATTATAATATTTTTAATAATTATCTAATAAAAAAATATTAAAACCGGGCGCGTGTACCACACACGCCCGCTATATCCCTTTCAACCCTCTTCTTCTCCCTCATTTTCACATTTTCCCC
>JAABOM020072769.1:0-35881 GCA_011800125.2 Solanum clarkiae | reverse complement strand
GGGAGCAAGGATATGGGATATGGGAATCAATCAAAACTCAATCGATCCATCACACTTAGCATCAAATTGACCCTATTTGTAGGCTAGGTTGTTTGTAATGATGGATAGGGAACTGATGTTTTGCAAGAGCCAACTATGATCTCTTATGCGAGCCACTCAAAGACACACTTAGCTTGAGCACCTCAAACCAAAACTCCAAAGACCTTAACCGTTGAGTCCATTTTGAGGCTCTTAACTCATAAACCCATAGTATCATGCAATCTTACTCTGCAACTAACCCATTATAGCAATAACTGTAGAATTAAGCTACATTCAAGTAGATACCTCAAATCTAACTTCTACAAGAAGATAAGCGCAAACCCATAAATCAATTCAAGTAATTAAAGCAATTTGGGAGAAACCCTCTTGATTCTGAAAATAAATCACCAACAAAGCATGAAAGCAAGAGTAATAATCAAGACCCATATATATACTATCATAAAAGCTTCAATTAAATCTACAAATTTACCACTCAAGAACGAGGAAATAAAGAGCGAAATATAATACGAGTGAAGCCCACACTCTTCAATCCACTCAAAGATTTGTAAAACACTTGCTCCAAATCCTCACCCTAAACTAAAATCAACACTAAGCTGTGTATTTCTTCTTTGAAGATGTAAGAATGTTCTTCTCTATGAATCTGGTATCCATCTCTCAATAATGAGGGCTAGGAGTGTGTATATGTGATTTTGGAACTGCAAATGGTGAAATTCCAAAGATGCCCCGACGTTGGTCTCTACAACTTTTCATGATCACGCTCAGAATTCCACGATCGCAGAGGTTATGTTCCCTTATGCTACACCTTCACACTCAGGTCTAGTGCGTTCGCAATTTTCTGCATGTCACAGCTTCACAATTGCGGGCCCAAAGGCTACATTTGTAGAGTCTATTTACTGCCAAGTACTATTTTGTGCATTTCAACTCCTTTTGGCTCCAATTCAACTCCAATCTTCAATTCTTCTTAGGAAAGCCAAATATACCACATATTTTCCCATAACATACACCATTCAAAGCATAATTACCCTCAAGTTAATATGATTAACAACAAAAAATCATAAGAAATGAGTGCAAGTTATGCACTCATCAAACTTGCCTAGTTGTTACTTACTGGATCAAGGTAATAATTAATGCAAAAAGTGATTAATTAACAGGATTCAATGTGATCCCTCTCATTTGATAAATAAAACTAGCTCAAAAGGAGGTTTACTCAAATAATAGATAAGAATTAGTAATGTCACACTGCGAGGATGGATCAAATCACGTGGTGAAATTTACGTCTCGCCTAGATCAAATGGTTTGGTGAACTTAACTTACCATTCTGCATGATACAAGAAAAGATTATGATTATTTGGTAATACCAAGTTAGGGAATCATAGGGAACATAATACCCTAGTTACTACTCTCACTTGTAATCACTTTTGATACTTAAAACTTAAAATTTTATATGTTCTCAATGTGATGTTAGTGGGTTTGATGTATTTTTGTGTTTGTTTCACAGGATTTCAAGGTGGACAGTGATTTTAGTAAAAATATGCAGAAGTTGTTGATTTTGAGGATCCACGAGACCCTTTATGGGTCATAGAGTATTCGACAGGCTGTGAAGGAGGTTTTACGTGGAATTCCAGTGAAGGGTGGATTTTTGGGACAATAGGTAAGGGTTAATAATGTCATACTGCGGGGATGGACTAAGTCATATAGTGAAAATTGCCTCTCGCCTGGGCGGAAGGGTTTGGTGAACTTAACTTACCGTTCTACATACTACACACTAGAAAAGAATTTGGTTATCCGATGATACTAAGGAATCATGGAGAACACAATAGTAGGGAACCCTAGTTTCTCTCCATATTGGTTAAACCCTTGTATTAGTTAGGATTACTCTTTACTTGTTATTATACACCCCTCCTTTGGGAAAATAAGTTGGTTAATAAATCCAAATTGTAGAATTAAATTCTTCTAAGTCTACCATATGCCCTTGGGTTCGACCCTTACCTTGGTTAGGTTCTATATCTTGACAAAGGTCGCTTTAACCTCCAAAAGGAGGTGTAGCTTAGGGGACATCAAGATTTTGGCGCCATTGCTGGGGAATACGGGTAGACTTGTCTGATTGAAGTGATTTGGGAATTAATCCTTATTTCCCTCTGAAATGCCCCAAAAATGTACTTCGGAATGCCCCATAATCATAATTTTCATATATCTCAAAATCCGTGTGTGATATCAAAAATCTGACTTTATATTCTCGACCAGGGGGCAAAATTGAGTGAGAGAAATGGCTTTACCCAAGATTCTGGAAGACCCGTAGCGCTACTTTTCGATTTCCTGAGAGCATCCACACCGCAGGCCAACGCGGCTTGGGCAAGGAGCAGTGCAAATTCTCCTTCGCGTTTGGTCCGCGCTGCGGACTGGACGCAGACCAGTACAAAATTTACCTTGCTTTTTATGTTTTGGACAAGGGCATTGGGGTCATAGCCTCATTCCCACTTAAGCGTAAAATCACTCATACTTAGCCATATTTCAACTCTATATCTTACAAATCCTCTCTCAAACCCCTCCATCAATTCTCTCCATCAATTCTCTCATTCAAATCTAAGGATTTCAACCTTAATTTTGAAACTCAAGGATTCATTTCAAGCTCTAAGACTGCTTCAAGTTTACCTCAAAGAATTCAAGGTTTAAGGTATGTGGGTTATATCCACTGGGTCCTCTTCACCCATGGAGCCCAACCTTTTCTTTTTATGAAAATTGCATGTTTTCAAGTTGTATTACCGATGGGTATATCTTATCATGGATTATGAACATAAATTATATTAGGGTTTTATGAAATATTGATTGATTATGCATGACTATCTATTTCAAGCTTACACCACTAATTGAGATGTAAAATTATGAATTATCATAATCCTTTGTAATGGATTTCAAGGTACCCTACATGAGGGTTCTATTACATGTTGATGGGTTGATTTGTATTATGTTTACTCATCTTATTTCACTCATGAATTGTATGATTTTGAACACTTGTTATTATGAGGGCGAGTCCAAAAAGAGTCTTGGCCCCCGCTCCATTCCTAGTTAGAGGTGTTGTCGGATATTATGATGTACTTATCTATGAGCTTGACTGTTGTATGCTTTTATGATTATCAAAGACTTCCCTTAGTCCTGCTTCCCTTTTGTTTTTACCTCTTCTTGCTGTATATTTTGTTTCCGTGACAAAGGATGCATGATTGACATGCTAAGAGGCTTGTTTGGGGTCCCTTCGGGTTGCCATTCGCTGTGTCACATCTAGGCCCTAGGCTTGGGTCGTGACAAACTTAGTATTAGATCACTAGGTTGTTAATGATCCTCAGAAATCCAACATACCACGTCGATAGAGTCTTATTCATGGTTGTGGAGCACGCCACAATTATGAATTGGAGGTTATGAGGCGTTTTAGGAAATGTTTCACTTCTTCGTGGTCTATACCGTGCTTTAGGTGTAAACTATAAGGCTTTTCCCGTAACGAATACTCTTGTTTCCTTCTAGATCATGTAGATTCCAAGGGAAAGACTAAGGAGAGCACACACTCCCGAGGAGCAACCGGTCCCTCCCGCTCCTCAAGCTCCACAAGATGGAGGGGTAGCCCATGAAGAGTTCCGAGATGCTATCATAATGTTGGCCCGTGCTATGACCAACCAAATGAACCAAGGGGCCCCACCCCTTCATGCTCCCACTCTGGTATCTAGGGTGAGGGATTTCACAAGAATGAACCCATCGGATTTCCATGGTTCCAAACCGAAAGAGATCCCCAAGAGATCATCGATGAGGTGTAGAAAGTGCTATCTATCATGGGGTTCAATTCTGAAGAGAAAGCGCAGTTAGCGGTATACCAACTCCAAGCTTAGGCCAAATTTGGTTCACCCAATGGAAATTGGAGAGGAGAGATGATGATGCTATTATTCCTTGGGAGGAGTTCAAAGCCGCATTCATCAACCGGTTCTTTCCAATAGAGCTAAGGGAGGCTAAGATGATGAAATTTATGAACCTTAAGCAAGGTTCCATGAGTGTAAGGGAGTATATCCTCAAGTTCAACAAGCTCTCCAAGTATGCTCCACAATTGATTCCGAACCTAGATCAAGGATGAACAAATTTGTGTCAGGAGTGCACGACCTGGTCAATGAGGAGTATCGTACTGCCATGCTAGTAGGTGATATAGATTTTTCCTGACTCATGACATATGATGAACAACAAGAGGGGGGAAAGCTTAGAAAAAGAAGAGTGGTGAGTCCAAGAGAGCTCATTTTGAAGGTGGTTTCCAAGATCCCAAGGGTGACCAATTTCCTCAAGGCCACAAGTTCCAAGGCCAAGGGTCTTCCAATGCTCCTAATAAGAGGTTTGCCAGTCATAGGGTGTTAACCCTAGATTCCAAGGTTGTAATACAGGAATGACAAATCCTAGATGCCCAAGGTGTGAAAATAACCATAGTGGCCATGCTTGTGAAATTCCAATGCCTTCTTTGTTTGTGGTGAAGTGGGTCACAAGGTTATTGATTGTGCTCTTGCTCAAAACAAAGGTAGAGATGGTCGTCCACAAGGCCAAGGTGCTAATGTGGGTCCAAGGGCAAAGGGACGCCAACAAGGGGGTGCTCCAAGGCAAAATAGATTCTATGATCTTCAAGGAAGGCAAGGGGTAGATAAGGTGCCCGATGTCGTCACCAGTATGGTAAAGGTTTTTTTATTTTGATGGATATGCATTGATAGATCCAGGTGCCACTCTTCTTTCATCAGTGCTTTTGTTGCCAAAAAGTTTCATCTAAGGTCCCGAATTGTTGTGTGTGGACCATATGAAGTGTCTACCCCCATTGGTGAGTCTATTGTTGCTAAAAGAGTCTATAGAAATTGTCCCATGTTCGTATAGCATAAAGTTTTGCCTTGTGATTTTGTATTAGATATAGTGGGTTTTGATGTCATTCTTGGGAAGGATTGGTTGCATGCATATTATGCTTCTATTAATTGTACAACCCGTAGGGTTAAATTTCAATTCACTAATGAGCCTATCCTTGAGTGGGGAAGTCGTGATGTGGTGGTCAAAGGTAGATTCATTTCTTGTCTTAAAGCCCAAAAGTTGATTTCTAAGGGTTGCCTTTATCATCTTGTGAGGGTTAGGGATGTCGAGTACAAAGTCCTTCTTATTGAGTCGGTTCCGGTGGTTAATGAGTTTCTTGATGTCTTTCCTGATGAGATTACCTCCCAAAAGGGAAATAAACATTAGTATATACCTCCTTCCCGATACTCAACCTATTTTTCACTCCCCCTTACCGTATGGCCTGGCAGAATTGAAGGAGTTAAAGGATCAGTTGAGGGATTTGTTGGAGAAGGGTTTCATAAGGCTCCTTTGGGTGCACCAGTGTTATTTGTGAAGAAAAAAGATGGTTCTCTTAGAATGAGCATCGATTACTGGCAACCTAATCCCTCTACTATGGATTGATTTTTGATCAACTACCTTGCTAGTCACTTTCCTAAAATTTATCTTCTATCCGAATACCACCAAGTGAAGGTGAGGGAATATGATATTCCCAAGATGGATTTTAGGACTAGGTATGGGCACTTTGAGTTTGTGATTATGTCCTTTGGGTTGAGTAATGCACCGGCTATATTTATGAATCTCATGAATAGGGTCTTTAAACCATACCCTGTCATGTTTGTGGTGGTCTTTATATATTGATTTATTCCCGAAGTGAGGAAGAGCATGTGAATCACTTAAGGGTGGTGTAGCAAATCTTGAGAGAGGAGAGATTATTTGCTAAATATGAAAAATGTGAATTTTTGTTGAAAGAGGCTACTTTTCTAGGCCATGTTGTGACGGTGACGACATCAAGGTTGATCCAAAGAAGACAGAAGTTATTAGAAATTGGCCTAGACCCTTGACTTCATCGGATATTAGGAGTTTTTGGGTTTGGCAGGTTACTACTGGAGGTTTGTGAATGGTTTTTCCTCTATTGCTTTTCCTATGACAAAGTTGACCCAAAAGAATGCGAAATTTGTGTGGATCGATGAATGTGAAAAGAGTTTCTAAACTTTGAAAGATTAGCTTGTCTACGCTCTTATATTGGCTCTACCGGAAGGGTTTGTGGCACATTGTGATGCCTTAAGAATTGGTTTAGGGGTATGCCTTTTGAAAACCTAAGGTGCATGTGAAGAATTATCCCACCCATGATCTTGAATTGGCAGCCGTGGTGTTTGCTTTGAAAATTTGGCATCACTACTTGTATGGAGTTCCTGTTGATGTGTTTACCGACCACAAGAGTCTTTAATATGTGTGCACCCAAAAAAATCTTAACTTGAGGCAAAGAAGGTCGTTAGAGGTCCATAAAGATTATGATATGAGTGTGCATTATCATCCCTGCAAAACTAATGTTGTAGCCGACGCTCAAAGCAGAGTGTCCATTGGTAGTCTAGCTCATTGATGATGGTGGCAAAAAGGTGGCTAGAGAAGTTCTCCGATTGGCTAGATTGGGGGTTAGGTTGGATGAATTTGAAAATGGTGGTGCTGTGATTGTTGATGATTCTAAATCTTCTTTGATTGAGGAGGTAAAATCAAAACAAGATCTTAACCCTGCTTTGTTAGAGTTGAAGGCCTTGGTGAAAGATGGTAAGGTGGAGGTTTTCTCTCAAGGGGGAGATGGTGCCCTTAGGTACCAATGTAGGTTGTGTGTGCCTAATGTTGATGACTTAAGGGAGTTGATCTTGAAGGAGGCCCATAAGTCATCCTATTCTATTCATCTCGGTTCCATAAAGATGTATAGAGACTTCAGGGAGGTGTATTGTGGGGTGGTATGAAGAGAGATATTGCCAAGTTCCTATTCGGATGTCACAATTGCCAAACAAGTGAAAGCCGAACATCAAAGGTTGGGTGGCCTACCTAAGACATTGAAATTCCTACTTGGAAGTGGGAAGAGATCAACATGAATTTTGTGGTTGGGTTGCCTAAGACTAAGAAACACTTTGACTCTATTTGGGTTGTTGTGGATAGAATAACAAAGTCATCTCACTTTCTACTGGTCAAAACTACTTATGGTGCTGAAGATTATGCCAAATTGTATATCCATGAGTCGGTTAGATTGCATGGGGTTTCTTTGTCTATCATTTCGGATCGTGGTGCTCAATTCACTTCTAATTTTTGGAGGTTCTTCCAAAGAGGTCTTGGTAAGCTTAGCACGGCTTTTCATCCTCAAACGGATGGTCAAGCATAAGGGACTATCCAAACTCTTGAGTATAATCTTAGAGCTTGTGTTTTGGAGATTAAGGGTAGTTGGGATGAACATCTTCCGCTTATTGAGTTTGCTTACAATAATAGCTACCATTCAAGCATTGGTATAGCTCCCTTTGAAGCTTTATATGGTAGGCATTGTAGATCCCCAGTTGGGTGGTTTGAAGTGGGGGAGATGGCTTTGCTAGGTCCGGATTTGGTCATGGAGGCCTTGGAGAAGGTGAGGTTGGTAAGGGAGAGAATGAAAAAAAACTGAAAGTAGACAAAAGTCCTACTTTAATGTGTCGAGAAGAGATCTTGAGTTTAAGGTTGGTGATTGAGTTTACTTAAAGTCTCACCCATGAAGGATATGGTCCAATTTGGAAAGAAAAGGAAAGTAAGCCCAAGGTTTGTGGGTCCTTATAAAGTTTTGAGAAGAGTGGGTGAGTTGGAGTTGCCTATGGAGATGATTATGGTTCATCCGGTCTTCCATGTGTCCATGTTGAGAAAGTGTATGGGTGACCCAGGTGCTATAGTGCCTTTGGATGTTGTGGGTGTTATAAAAGATAATTTTACCTATGAGGAGGTCCCAATGGAGATTTTGGATAGACAAGTGAAGAGGTTGAGAAACAAAGATATAATTTCCATCAAGGTCCTTTGGAGGAATCAACAAATTGAAAGTGTGACATGGGAAGCTGAGGCAAACATGAGAAAGCGATACCCATATCTCTTCCACGCTACTCAAGCCAAAGGTAATAATTAAGTCCCCTATATGATTTCAAGTCATAAGTTTCAGCACTTATGTCATTTTCATTGCATTCATGTTCATGGCAACAAGTTTATGGTGATTTTTGACATTCATGTCGAGATTCGTGAAAATGATGTTTAAATACATTTGTTGCATTCATGTCGGGCTAAAATCTTCATTGTTACTTCTCTTATACATGTTTCTTTGCCATTCGAGGATGAATGTTCCCAAGGAGAAGATATTAAATGCCCCAAAAATGTGTTTTGGAATGCCCCATAATCATAATTTTCATATATCTCAAAATTCGTGCACGATATCGAAAATTCGACTTCATATTCTCGATCATAGGGGCAAAATTGAGTGGGGAATGATAAGTCAGATTTTAGAAGACCCATAGCGAAAAATAATTCTCTAATTTTTTATTTCCAGAGAGCATCTGCGCTCCAGCGCGATGCGGCATGGGCACGGAGTAGTATAAATTCTCCATCACGTTTGGTCTGCATCGTAGACTGGGCGCGGACTAGTACAAAATTTTCCTTACTTTTTCTTTTTCGGCCAAGGGCATTGGTTTCATAGCCCCATGCCCACTTAAATGTGAAATCACTCATACTTAGTCATTTTTCAATTCTATATCTCATAAAAGCCTCTCCTCTAACCTCTATAAGACTACATCAATTCTCTCATTCAAATCTAAGGATTTCAAGCTTAATTTTGGAACTCAAGGATTCATTTCAAGCTCTAAGACTACTTGAAGTTCACCTCAAAGAATTCAAGGTTTAAAGTATGTGGGTTTCATCCATTGGGTCCCTTTTCACCCATGGAGCCCAACCTTCCCTTCTAATGTAAATTGCATGTCTTCAAGTTGTATTACCTATGAGTATCTCTTATCATGGATTATGAACATAATTATATTGGAGTTTTATGAAATATTGATTGATTATGCATGACTATCCATTTCAAGCTTATGCCATGAATTGATTTTGTCTATTGAGACTATGCGTGTTTTGAGCTATGAAATTATGAACTATCATGAGCCTTTGTAATGGATTTCAAGGTACCCTACATGAGGGTTTTACCATGTGTTGATTTGCATTAAGTTTACTCATCTTATTTAGCTTTTGAATTGTATGATTTTGAACAAGTATCACGAACTCACCATGTGTTTGATAAAATGTCAAGCCAAGAATGCTCAAGTTATTGATGATCTATTTCATGATTCACAAGTCAAGTGACTATATGATGATTGAGGGCTTTCAAGTATGTATTGAATTTATGAAAAACATCTATGATTTTACAAGTATCAAGTTAAGCCCTATTTCAAGATTTTTACCTCTTTTGAGCCATTCATGTTAAAGCAAGGATTCATGTATGATTATGATCTGCTTTCATGTTAGTTAGCTCACTACTAGAGGTCAAGAATGTTTATGAGCTACTCAAGTCATATTTTTATAAGCTATTCATGTTATGATTAAAGTATGATTATTTTAAGTATTCCATAGGATTTGACCTAGCATTGATTGAGGCTTAAGATGAGGGCTCGACTCAAGGGGTCGTTATATGAAGTCTTTAGTCTCTAAACTATGTGTCACCATAGGATTATGATTATTACCCTTGCTATACTAGTAGATCCATCTAGTTATGTTATCACGTTTGGTTTGCCTTGGCAAGTAGACCACACTTAGCCGGGCGTTGTCATGCCCGTCCACCTAAACAAGGGGGTGTCATGCCTTGGATTCCACGTTGTAGCTTCTTGGTCTATGTCGGTAAGGTCTTTTCCCATATATGTATGATATATATATTGCGCAAGATGAATGATTTGCAAACATCTTTTCTTATGAGCATTGATCTTGCATGTCATACTGAGATTATATATCCATTGTTTATGATTATGCATCTTGATTATATTGGCTTATGTCTTGTTGCATTGCATCCCGCATACTTAGTACATTCAAACGTACAAACACATACTCTATGCTTACATGATACTACCATGTAGGGACCGGAGTGCCTTTTTATCATCCTCCACATGGCTAGTTCGACCTTGTGTCTATGGGCCATGGTACTTTGGAGATAAGCATTGGTGAGTCCTCAAGTTTGAGGACACTATCTACATTACTCTTGCTATTTGAGACTTCGTTATGTTGAACATTTATTATTATGAGGGTGAGCCCAGAAAGTGTCTTAGCCCTCGTTCCATTTCTTGTAGTAAAACCCTCACTAGTTCGACTGAGTTGCAGAGGGCATTTTTGGAGAGGTACTTGCTAAGATCGAAGAAGCTTAAGTTGAAAGATCAGATCAACAACTTTGAGCAACATCCTGGTGACTTGATCAGTACTACATCGGAGTGGTTCACTAAGTGTTTGAGGAGTGTCCCAAATAACAAAATTGTTGATGTTTCCTTGGTGGAGATCTTCTACCACGCCCTGGATGAGAATAGTCAAGCCTGTGGTGATACCATTATGGAGGGCATGTGCTTAGATCAACCATTTGTAAGGATTGCTGAAAGAATGGAGAGAGTGGTCAAGATCAATCGTGCATGGGGAAAAGGGACAGAGCATCTAGGAAAAGTTTGTGCGCTGTCATATTAGTTCGGAGCAAGCTAAGTAAATGAAGAGATTATGCAAGAGCTTGCCCGAATCTGTACAGGTATGGAGGTGATGATGAAGCAAATTCAGGAATGAGTTAATGCAGTTGTTCATCAGCCCCCGCGAGCACCCATGTATGATGATCGCTATTATGAGCAGGACACTTGTTTTATTGCTGGTCAGACGGGGTGTTTTCGGACCAACGCCCAAGGGTCCAATCAGGACTATTAGCACCAAATCAAGGAAACCAAGGGGGAACTTTAATTGAGATAGAGCTTTCAAAGACAACTGCAGAGGCTACTAGATGGGAATCGGGGCCAAGACAGAGATGCAGATTAGGGATGCCAAGATGGTTACAAAAATGGTCCTTATGTGCCATGAATCAACATCACCATAGGTAAGAGTAGCTTAAGAGTTAAGGAGATGTTTGACTGCCTGTTGAAGAAAGATAAGACACAACATGAGACTTTGAGGGGGATGAAATCTGAGATCTCCAGTATAAATTAGAAAATCGAGTCTTATTCTATTGTGATCAAACCTCCTGAGCAATAGTTTTGCCAAGTGTCAACTAAACTAAAATAGCGTTAGAGGGGTCCACTACCAAGCAACACTATTCAGAATCCCAAGAATAATGTCAGTGTATGGCGGTTACTACTCGTGGTGGCAAGAGTACCACTAATCCTCCCATACCGATAGATAGGATGATGTTCGAGTGGAGAGTTGAGATGCAGATATTGGAGATGATTGTGGAAAGGATAGAGTGAGTGATACTGTAGATGTGCCACAAAAGAAAGCCCATTCCTAGGCCGCCTCCTCCCTTTCTTCAGAGAATCAAAAAGAAGGAGGGGGAGGGAAAGTTCAAGCACTTCCTCTCCATGATGAAACAAATCTCCATCAACATCTCTCTCATTGAGGTTTTGGAGAAGATGCTAAGGTATGCAAAGTACATGAAGGACTTGGTTACGAAGAAGCACACTGTCACGCCCCAAAGTCCTGTAGGGCGGACCGGCACCCATTGCCAATAAGGCTCGGGAGAACCAACCTGTAACTATATGCATTCTATACATATTATAAGGGGTTTCTATATTTGGCATGCCTTTAAAAAGATGAATAGTGATAACAAGCCAAAAGGAAAAGCATATGACTAGGCCATTGGGGCCACGCTGTCCAAAGTGTGACACATGACTTCACTATGCTTTACATAGTCTACAAAACCTCTAAATAAAGAAAAACATTTGACAAGGGTCGGAATAGGCCCCGCCTCAACTAATTGTACAATATAAACATATAAGCTCTAGACATGCAAAGCTCCGAAGCAACCTAGAGCTTGGTAACCACAGCTGAATGTCTTGTACTCCTACTGGGGATATCTACTAGCACTTGTACCTGCAGCATAAAATGCAGGTCCTCCGTAAGGGACGTCAGTATGGGATAATGTACTGAGTATGTAAGGCAGGATATACTATATAAAGTAACAACTCAAATGAAACCATGCATCTGTGAAATATCAGGGATCACCCTTAGTTATACTGTGGAATCATGTACTTTATGTCCTTTATATCACTTTACCTTTACTGTAAAATTTGTACTATAAAATCTATGCACAGCTGTAAACAAATGACCAACTGATCAATGGTGAAACTGTATCGGGTTCGTCCTTGGCTAGGTTATACTAAACCCCTCGGGATACCCCCTCCCCCTTGATAGGATCGTCCCTTGGCTAGGTTATACTCGACCCCTCAAGGCTACCACCTAACCGAAAACTGTATACTTTATCTTTCAATTACCTCTGAATGATGCGTTTTGCTTGACCATTTGTTTGAGGGTGGAAAGTTATACTCAAATTCACTTGTGTCCCTTAACTCCTTTGGAAGGACTTCCAAAACTTTGCAGTGAATTGAGCTCCTCGGTCAGATATAATGGAGATTGGGACTCTGTGTAGTCTGACTATCTCTTTTAGGTATAGCTTGTCATACTCTTCAGCTGTATAATCACTCCTAACTGGTAAGAAGTGTGCTAACTTTGTGAGTCTGTCAACTATTACCCATATGGAGTCAAACTTCTGAGATAAGCGACGCAAGCCGGTAACAAAATCCATATTGATCATATCCCACTTTCATGTTGGAAGCTCTATAACACATAGAAGAGTCAAAGCTTAAAGCGTAAGTACATCATTTGTTCCAACAACACCTCTAAACATAGTTTGGAGCAGGGCCCTTTTCGGGCTCACCCTCATAATGTCAAATGTTCAACACAAGAAGTCTTAAATATCAAGAAAGTAGATAGTGTTCTTGAACTTGAAGACTCACCAAGTCTTTGATGAATCTCACTAGCCTCTTGAAGAATGATCAAGACAAACTCTGGTCCATACATGGTGATATCATGTAGGCAAAAGTATGTGTTAGTCTAGTTGACTGTACTAAGTATGTAGGATGCAGTGCAACAAGACATAAGCATAATCTCGGTTGAATGTAATAAGTAGTTAAAATGCATAGTAATAGGCAATAGATAAGCATAATCTCAATATGGCATGCATTATCAATGCTTGAATTAAAACATGTTTATGAATCATTCAACTTACATAGAATATGATACATATATGGGAAGAGACCTCAACTAACAAAGAATAAGACCAAGCGAGCTACAAGTTGGAATCCTGATGATTACCCCTTATCGGTAAAGAGGTAGTCTACTTGCCAAGGTGAACTGTGCTTCACTTTATGGGAAGATGACCCATGTCGTATGAAGTAACCCTCCTTACGGGAACATGATCCATTTCAGAAAGGATTTCATAAGAAACTTCGCCTTATGGGAACACGTCCCATTTCAAGAAGAATCTCAAGAGAAAGTGCACTAAATGGATCCACTAGTAATGCAAAGGTAAAGTATACTGGTTGGCACATAATTTGAGGAAAGAGAGCATCCCCTCAATCCATCAGTGCTAAGCCTAATCCCACAGAATAATTGAAATAATCATATTTTTGGTAACTTGTAATGAACATAGGATCACAACACGAGTAGCTCTAAAACATCTTTGACCTCTAATGGTGAGACTTAACTTCAAAACATAAAAATGATCATTATTAACATTACCCTTGCATTAACATCAAAGGCTCACAATTAGTAAAATCTTTGAAGAAGGGCTTAATCCAGCATTTACAACATCATAGACATTTTCATGAATGCAGTACATCTTTTGAAAGCCCAAGATCATCATAAAGTTACTTGACTCATAAATCATACAATAGATTATTAATAACTTTAAGAATCCTTGAAAAGACATTTTATCAAACACTTGGTGGGTGTGCAATACTAGTTCAAAATCATGCAATTCAAGAGTGAAATAACATGAGAAAACTCAATGTAAATCAACCCACCAACATATTGTAAATCCCTCATGTAAGATACTTGACATCCATCGTCAAATCTCATAATAGATCATAGTTTCATAACTCAAAATATGCATAGTCTTAATAGAAAAAAACCAACTCATAGTGTAAGCTTGAGATATATAGAAATGCATATTTAATCAACATTTCATAAAACCCCAACATATTTCATGCTTATAATCCATAACAAAAGATTCTCAGATAATACAACTTGAAAACATGCAATTTTTATATGATAGGAAGATTGGGCACCATGGTTGAAAGGACCCAATGGTTAAGACCGACATACCTCGAACTTGGGTTTTCTTAATGTAGTCTTGAAGGAGACTTGAAGGTTAAATAAAGTTCTTGAGATCCAGAATTAAGCTTGGGACACTTGAATTTGGATGAAACATTTGGTTAAATGATAGAGAGGGTTTTGAGAGGGTCTTGAGTGATACAGAGTTGAAAATAGCTAAGTATAAGTGTTTTTATGCATAAGAGAGCATGGGCCCAAGACCCCAATCCCTTAGGCCAAAACAGGATTATGGAGGAACAAACACACTGATCCGCGCCCCTCGTCTCTAGAATCTGCAAATTTGGAAAATTAAATTTTTTGTTACGGGTGCTCTAATATCGGAGTTATACCCATTTTTCACTCAATTTTGCCCCCTAATTACGAATATGAAGTTAGATTTTTTATATCGCGCATGGATTTTGAGGTTTATGGAAATTACGATTATGGGCCTTTTCGGAGCACATTTTTGGGGCGTTTTTAGGGCATTTCAATATCTCCCCTCGGGAACATTCATCCCCGAATGTCAAAGAAATATACATGAGAGAAGTAATCATGAAGATTTCAGCCTGACATGAATTCAAAAAATTGCACTTAATCATCATTTCAAAAATCTCAACATGAATGTCAAAAATCACCATAAACTTCTCAACATAAACATGAACGCATGCAAAATGACATAAGGGCTGAAACGTAAGACTTGAAATCATAGATAGGACCTAATTTGTTATCTTAAGCTTGAGTAGAACGAAAGAGGTGGGAATATCACTTCTTCAAGTCCGCTTCGGCTTCCCATATGGCACTTTCCACTTGTTGATTCCTCCAAAGGACCTTGATGGCTGCAACATCTTTGTTCCTAAATATCTTCACTTGTCTATCCAATATCTCAACCGGGACCTTCCCATAGGTCGGATTACCTCCTACAACACCCACAACCACTAAGGGAACCATAGCACTTAGGTCACTATCACATCTCCTCAGCCTAGATACATGGAAGACTGGATGAACCATTCTCATTTCCATAGGCAACTCCAATTCATGGGCTTCCTTACATCTCCTTCTCAACACTCTATAAGGACCCACAACCCGCGGGCTTAATTTACCCAAACCGAACCACGCCCTTCATGGATGAGATCTTCAAGTAAACAAATCACCAACCTCACCAAGGTACCTTCCCATAGTCTTTATCCACACTCATGGAATTGGAAAGAATAGAATAGAATAGAATAAATCATGAGCCTCTTTGAAAATCAACTCTCTCAATTAGTCAACATAAGGCACCCACAATCTACCTTGGTACCTAAGGGTACCATCTCCCCCTTGGGAGAAAACCTCTACTTTACCATCTTCTACCAAGGCCTTCAACTTCAACAAAGCGGGATCAAGATTTTGTTTTGCCTTCACCTCTTCAATCAAAGATGATTTAGAATCATCAACAATCACTACACCACCATTTCAACTTCATCTAACCTAATCCCTAATCTAGCAAATCGGTGAACCTCTCTAGCCACCTCTTTGCCACGATCATCAACATGAACCCCATACAACTAGTGACACCAACTTTTCAAAGCAAATAACACGGCCGCCAATTCAAGATCATGGATGGAATAATTCTTCTCATTCACCCTAAGATATTTAGAAGCATATGCTATCACCTCACCACTTTGCATCAAAACACACCCCAAACCAATTTTTGAGGCATAACAATATACAACAAATCCTTCCAACCCTTCTGGTAGAGCCAAGATAGGAGCGAGACAAGCTTATCTTACAAAGTTTGGTAACGCCTTTCATACTCATCTGTCCACACAAACTTTGCCTTCATTTGGGTCAACTTAGTCATAGGGCAAGCAATAGAGAGACCATTTAGAAAACTTCAGTAGTAACCCGCCAAACCCAAGAAACTTCTAATGTCTGATGGAGTCGAAGGTCTAGGCTAATTCCTAATCACCTCTTTCTTCTTAGGATCCACCTAAATACCATCACCCGACACCACATGTCCCAAAAATGCAACCTCTTTCAACCAAAACTCACATTTCTCATATTTTGCATACAACCTCTCCTCCCTCAAGATTTGCAACATTGCCCTCAAATGACTCACAAGGTCTTCTGCATTTCGGAAATAAATCAATATACCATCCACAACTACCACACACATATCAGGGTTTAAAGACTCTATTCATGAGATCCATACATAGCCGGGGCATTGGTCAAGCAAAAAACATTGCCACAAATTCAAAGTATCGGGAAGGATATCAAGGAACTCATTAACCATCAGAACCGACTCAATACGAAGGACTTTGGACTCAACATCCCTAACCCTCACAAGAATCTAGAGACAAACCTTAGAAATCAACTTTTGGGCTTTAATGCAAGAAATGAATCTACCCTAGACCACCACATCACAACTTTCCCACTCAAGGACCGGTTCATTTGGGAATCGGAATTTGACCCTACGGGTTCTACAATCAATAGAAGTATAATATGCATGCAACCAATCCAATCCAATAACGACATCAAAATCCACCATATCTAATTCAACAAAATCACAAGGCAAGATTTTATGCAAAATGAACACGGGACAATTCTTATAGACTCTCGTAGCAACAATGGACTCACCAACAAGGGTAGACACTTCATAAGGTTCACACAACAATTTGGGACTAACCTGAAGCTTTTTGGCAACAAAAGGAGTAATTAAAGAAAGAGTGGCACCCGATTCTATCAATGCGTACACAACAAATTAAAAACCTTCAGCATACCTATGAAGCATAATGCCAAGTCTAGTGACCCCCAGAGGTGTATGGTTGCGCACGTCGATGATCATCTCATAATCCTTAGTAACCCATGGAAAAGGTCCAGACTTGTGATCCTTTGCACCACCCTCAAGAAATGCACTAGAACCGGCCAAACAATCTCCCCGATGGTACTTCCCATACTTGTGGCACAAGGAAGAAGCTTGATCACCAACACCCTTTCCCTTCTTTTGAACATATGGACAGTCGCCAATCTTGTGACCCATCTTGCCACACCCAAAGCATGAAACCGTGTTCCTCAGACATATGCCATAGTGATTTCTCCCATATTTTGGGCACCTAGAACGGGTAATCCCACCATTGCCATTGGGCTTAGCATATGGGAGCCTCCCTTCAACTTGCGTCCTTCTTCTCTCTTCCTTTGAGGCCACTGAGCAACTGAAATAACCCCAAAAAGTGCCCAAAAATATTCTTCGGAAGTGCCTATATTCGTAATATTCATATATCTCAAAATCCATGTGTGATATCGAAAATTCGACTCCATATTCACGATCAGGGGTAAATTTGAGCTGGAAAAATAGGTCTAACCCAGATTTAAGAGTAACTGTATCAAATTTCATTTCCCAAAAAAATTCAATTTCCAGAGACGATCCGTGACCCTAGCACGACGCGGCCAGGACACGGATATATGCATTTTTTTGCCAATTTTTGTTATTCGGTCCAAGGCCTTTAGGTCTTGGGCCTAAGCCTTCCCATGCGTAAAAACACTTATACTTAGTAATTTTTCAACCTCATATCATATAATACATTCCCCAAAACCTTCTCAAATCCTTAGACAAATATTTCACTCAAAATCAAGGGTCCGAAACTCATTCCGGGTCTTAAGGAATTTACTCAAGCTTCAAATTCTCATGTCAATCTTCACCTAGGAATTCCCCAACGTTGACATATGTGGGTTTCAACTATTGGGTCCATTCACCCATGGTGCCCAACCTTCCTTTTTACATAAATTGCATGTTTCTAAGTTGATTTACTTATGGTTCTTCTTATTATGAATTTGACTATGAACTATGTTGAGGTTTGGTAAAAGTGTGTCTGTTTATGCATGTTTTGAACTATGAATCTAAGATCTATCATAAGTTTTGAGGAGGGGTTTCAATTTATTTTGCAAGGTGGTTACCATATGTGGGTGGGTTGATTTACCTCAAGCTTTCTCGCATGATTTCACTCTTGAATTGCATGATTTTACACTAGCATTACACACCCACCAAGTGTTTGATAAAATGTCCATTTTAGGGTTCTTGAGCTATTAATGATCTAATGCATGGCCTATGCGTCAAATGACTTTATGACGATGAATGTAATGTATATAAGTATTGATTTCAGAAAAAGTATCTATAGTCTTGCAAGTTGACCATACCATAGATAAAGGGAATGTACCTCATCCACCTTGTCGGGCGGTGGCAATTCTGTACTACCATGGATGAGGGGTATGTACCTCATCCACCTTGTCGAGTGGTGGTAACCCCATACTACCATAGATGAGGGGTATGTACCTCATCCACCTTCCAAGCGGGTGACATGCCTTGGATTCCAAGTGCTAAGTTGCTTGGTCTATGATGATGGTCTCTTCCTACACATGACATATGTTCTATATAAGCATGTTTTACTTCAAGCATCATTCATGCATGTCATGTTGCTAATACACTATCTCTTGCTTACGAATATGCATTTCAATTATGTTGCCTATCTCTTGTTGCATTGCATTGTACATACTTAGTACATTCAAACATACTAACGCATACTCTATTCCTACATGATGTTACCATGTAGGACCTGGAGCTCCTCATGAACATCCTACTCGTGGCTAGTTTTGACATCTTGAAGATAGCTTATGGTGAGTCCTCAAGTTCGGGAACATTAGCCTTTCTCTCTCTTGCTTATGTTATTTCCTTATGATGAACACTTTAATACTAAAATGGTGAGCTCGGAAAGTTTGTCTTAGCCCCTTCCCAATCTATGTTAGAAGTGTTGTTTGACAAGTGATGTAATTATGTTGAGCTTTGACTCTTTATGATTTATGCTATTAAATCTTTTCTTAGTCTCTATCTTTAATTGTATTCTCTTGATATTGTTTACTTGGCTTCCGCCACCAAGGATGTGTGAATGATATACTAAGAGACTTGTTTGGGGACGCTTTGGTTCCCATTCACAGTGTCACGTCTAGGTCCTAGGCTTGAGTCGTGAAAAAGCACTTGGTTGTTAATGGTCCTTAGCATCCAGCACACAGCATCTATTAGAGTCTTGTTCATGGTTGTGAAGTGCACCACGACTATGAGGAAGAGCCTATAAGGAGTTTTAGGAAATATTTCTCTTCTTCTTACTCTATGTCGTGCTATAGAAGTTAGGTAAGGTGTCCCCTCTGACGAATGTTCTTTGCTATTTTTAGATCATGCCTAACACAAGAGGAAGAAGAGCCCGTACACCCGAACAACAATCGACTCATAGAGAGCTCGGGGATGTTCTCACCTTGCTAGCTCAAGCCATGACTAATCAAATCAAGCAAGGGGCCCAAGCCCCTCATGCTCCTACCCAGGGATCTAGGGTGAGAGACTTTATGAGGATGAACCCACTGGAGTTCCATCAGTCAAAAGTGGATGAAGAACCTCAAGAATTTATTGATTAGGTATACAAGGTGTTGGCTATCATGGGTGTTAGGTCAGAGGTGAAGGCGGAGTTGGCGGCTTACCAACTCAAGGGGGTGACCCAAATATGGTTTACTCAATAGAAGGAGGAAAAGAGGAACAACATTGTGATCCTTTGGGAGTAGTTTAAGGCGGCATTTCTCAATCGATTCTTCCTTCTTGAGCTTAGGGATGCCAAAATGATGGAGTTCATAAATTTGAAGCAAGGGTCTATAAGTGTGAGGGAGTATGCCTCAAGTTCAACCAACTCTCTAAATATGCTCCACACTTGGTTGCCGATGCGAGGTCTAGGATGAATAAGTTTGTGATGGGTGTATCCAATTTGGTGAATAAAGAATGTCATGCCGCCATGTTGATAGGTGACATGGACTTGTCCCGCCTTATGACTTATTCTGAACAATTATAGGGGGAGAAGTTGAGAAAGAAAAGGGGTAATGAGGCTAAGAGGGCTCGTTTTGAGGATAAATTGCAAATTCTCAAAGGTTGCCAGTTTCATCAAGTCCAAGGGTCTTCTCATGCTCCTAATAGAAGGTTTGCCAATGACTACCAAGGGCCCAAGGTGATGGGGGTCTGGTGCCTAATGTTATGTATCCAAAATGTGGTAAGGGTCATGATGGCCCATGCTTGAAGGATACCAACGCTTGTTTTGGTTGTGGGAAAGTACGCCACAAGATGATTGATTGTCCACGTAATCGAAGTAAGGGTAAAGACGTTCATCCACAAGGTTGGGAATGGCTCCTTTGGGAGAGGAGGCCAGCAAGGTGGTGCCCCAAGGCACAATCGGTTCTATGCTCTTCAAGGGAGGCAAGGGGTAGATGAGGTGCCCAATCTCATCACTGGCATGTTAAAAGACTTTGGTTTTGACGTGTATGCACTGATAGACCCGGGTCCCACTCTTTCTTTTGTTACTCCTTTTATTGCCAAAAAGTTTCATGTTAAGCCCGAATTATTGTGTGAGTCTTATGAGGTGTCTACTCTCACTGGTGCATCTATTGTTGCTAGAAAGGTCTACAAAAATTGTGTTGTTTGCATTTTGCATAAATTTTGCCTTGTGATCTTGTTGAGTTGGATATGATGGATTTTGATGTCATTCTTGGAATGGATTAGTTGCATGCATATTATGCATTTATTAATTGTAGGGCCCGTAAGGTCAAATTCCAATTCCCAAATGAACCCATCCTTGAGTAGGAGAGTCTTGATGTGGTGGTCAAGGGTAGGTTTCTCTTGCGTTAAAGCCCAAAAGTTGATCTCTAAGAGGTGTCTCTATCATCTTGTGAGGGTTAGGGATGTGGAGTCTAAAGTCCTTCCCATAGAGTCGGTTCCCGTGGTTAATGAGTTCCTAGATGTCTTCCCTAATGAGCTTCCCGGTGTTCCTCCCGAAAAGGGTAATAGATTTTGGCATAGATCTCCTTCCTGACACTCAACCTATTTCTATTCCCCTTTACCATATAGCCCCAGCGGAGCTGAAGGAGTTGAAAGAGCAATTAAAGGATTTGTTTGAGAAGGGTTTTATTAGGCTTAGCCAATCACCTTGGGGTGCACCAATGTTGTTTGTTAAGAAGAAGGATGGTTCTCTTAGAATGTGTATTGACTACCAATAACTTAATAGAGTCACCATAAAGAATATGTACCCTCTTCCAAGGATCGATGAACTCTTCGACCAACTTCATGGGGCTAGTCACTTCTCTAAGATTAATCTTCGATCCGGTATTACCAAGTGAAAGTGAGGGAGTGTGAAATCTCCAAGACGACCTTTCGGACCCAGGGCATTATGAATTTGTGGTTATGTCTTTTGGGTTAACCAATGCACCGACTATCTTCATGGACCCTACCTTGATTTGTTTGTGGTGGTTTTCATTGATGATATTTTGATCTCTTTCCATAGTGAGGAGGAGCATGTGATTCATTTCAGGGAGGTGTTACAAAAATTGAGGGAAGAGAAGTAGTATGTTAAATATGAGAAGTGTGAGTTTTGGTTGAAAGAGGTTACCTTTCTAGGTCATGTGGTGTCGGGGTATGCTATTAAGGTGGATCCTAAAAAGGTTGAAGTGATTAGAAATTGGCCTAGACCTTTGACTCCATTGTACATTAGAAACATCTTGGGCTTAACGGGTTACTATCAGAGGTTTGTGAATGGGTTCTCTTCTATTGCTTCTCCCATGACTAAGTTGACTCAAAGAAGGAAAGTTTGTGTGGACTGATGAGTGTGAAAAGAGTTTTCAAACCTTGAAGGATAAGCTTGTCTCCGCTCCCATCTTGTCTCTACCAGAAGGGTTGGATGGGTTTGTCGTGCATTGTGAATCCTCCCGAATTAGTCTGGTTTGGGTTTTGATCCAAAATGGCAAGGTGATAGCTTATGCCTCTAGACAACTTAAGGTGCATGAAAAGAATTATTCTACCCATGATCTTGAGTTAGCCGGTGTGATATTTGCATTGAAAATTTGGCGTCATTATTTGTATGGCGTGCATGTTGATGTGTTCAGCAATGATAAGAGTCTGCAATATGTTTTCACTCAAAAAGATCTTATCTTGAGGCAACAAAGGTGGTTAGAACTTCTTAAGGATTATGATATAAGTGTGCTTTATCACCTCGGTAAGGCTAATGTTGTGGCCGATATTTTGAGTAGGGTGTCTATGGGTAGCATAGCTCATGCAGATTGTGGGGGGCAAGGAGGTGGCTCGAGAGGTTCGTCAGTTGGCTGCATTGGGAGTTAGGTTGGAAGAGGTTGATACTGGTGGTATTGTGGTTGTTGATGGTTCAAAATCTTTCTTTGTTGATGAGGTAAAAGCAAAGCAAAATCTTGACCCCTCCTTGTTAGAATTGAAGGCCATGGTGAGAGATGGCAAGGTGGAGGTTTTCTCCCAAGAGGGGGATGATGCCTTTAGGTACCAAGGTAGGTTGTGTGTGCCTAGTGTTGATGACTTGAGAAAGAAGATTCTTGATGAGACTCATAATCTTCCTATTCCATTTACTCCGGTACAACAAAGATGTATAGAGATTTGAGTAAAGTGCATTAGTGGGGTGGTATAAAGAGGGATATTGTTGTGTTTGTGTCTGGTTGTCATAAAGGCCAATAAGTCAAAGCAGAGCATCAAAGGCAGAGTGGCCTAACCCAAGATACTTGGAAGTGGGAGGAAATCAACATGGATTTTGTGGTTGGGTTGCCCAAGACTAGAAAGGGTTTTGATTCTATTTGGGTTGTGGTTGATAGAATGTCAGAGTCGGCTCATTTCTTACCGATTAAAACTACATATGGTGTCGAAGATTATGCCAAGTTGTACATTCATGAGTTGGTTATATTGCATAGGGGTGCCCCTGTCTATCATATTGGATCGTGGTGCTTAATTTACTTCTCACTGTGGAGGTCCTTCCAAAGAGGTTTTGGTACCAAGGTAAAGCTTAGTACGAACTTTCACCCTCAAATGGATGGCCAAGATGAAAGTACCATCCCAACTCTGGAGGATATGCTTAGAGTTTGTGTATTGGCGTTTAATGATAGTTGGGATGATCATCTTTCACTCATCGAGTTTGCTTACAATAATAGCTATTATTCTAGCATTGGTATAGCTCCTTTTGAGTCTATCTATGGTAGACATTGTAAGTCCCCAATTGGATAGTTTGAGGCAGGGGAAACGGCTTTGTTGGGTCAGGATCTAGTTATGGAGGCCATAGAGAAGGTAAGGTTGATAAGAGAAAGATTGAAAACAGCCCAAAGTCGACAAAAGTCCTATGTCGATGTGAGAAGGGAGCTTGAATTTAAGGTTGGTGATTGGGTCTATTTGAAGGTCTCACCCATGAAGGATGTGGTTCATTTTGGTAAGAAGGGTAATTTGAGTCCAAGATTTGTGGGTAAGGTGTTGAGGAAGATTGGTAAGGTAGCCTATGAGTTGGAGTTGCCTAGTGAAATGGACTTAGTCCACCCGGTCTTTCATGTGTCTATGTTAAGAAAGTGTGTAGGTAACACAAATGCCATTATACCTTTGGATGTTGTGGGGGTTGTTAAAGATAATTTGACTTATAAGGAGGTTCTGGTAGAAATATTGGACAGACAAGTGAAGAGGTTGAGGAACAAGGATGTTGCTTCCATCAAGGTTCTTTGGAGAAACCAACAAGTTGAAAGTGCCACATGGGAAGCCGAGGCGGACATGCGAAAGCAATATCCCTATCTCTTCCATTCTACTCAAGCCTAAAGTACTAATTCTATGTCCTTTATATGACTTCAAGTCTTATGTATCAACCTTTCTGTCATTTGCATGTATTCATATTTATGTTGACAAGTTCACGGTGATCTTGACACTTATGATGAGATTTTTGAAAATAACGTTTGAGGCAGTGCCTTATTGCATTCTTGTAGGGGGCTGATATCTTCATGATTATCTTTCTTATATAGGTTTCTTTGACATAGGGGGATGAATATTCCCCAAGGGGGAGATACTGAAACAACCCCAAAAAGTGCCTGAAAATGTGCCTCGGAAGTGCCCATAATTGTAGTTTCTATATATCTCAAAATCCATGCGTAATATCAATAATCCGACTTTATATTCGCGATCAGGGGGAAAAATTGAGTGGGGGATGGGTCTAACCCTGATTTTAGAGCAACCATATCAAAATTCTGTTTTCCAAAAAAATGCAATTTCTAGAGACGATCTGCGCCCCTGGCGCGGCGCGGCCAGGGTATGAACATATGTACTTTTTTGCTAGTTTTTGTTGTTCAGTCCAAGCATTTTAGTCTTACGCCTAAGCCTTTTCATGCATAAAAATACCTATACTTAGACATTTTTCAACCTCATATCATACAAGACATTCCCTAAAACCTTCTCAAACACTTAGACAAATATTTTACTCAATATCAAGGGTCCCAAACTCATCCCGGATCTTAACGAATTCAGTTAAAAGCTTCAAGTTCTCATATCAATCTTCCTCAAGGAATTCTCCAAGGTTGAGGTATATGGGTTTCAACCATTGGGTCCTTTCACCCATGGTGCCCAACCTTACTTTTTACATAAATTGCATGTTTTTAAATTGATTTACAAGGGTCTTCTTATTATGAATTTGATTATGAACTATGTTGGATTTTGGTAAAAGTGTGACTGTTTATGCATATTTTGAGCTATGAATCTAAGATATATGATGAGTTTTTAAGAAGGGTTTCAATGTATTTTCCAAGGTGGCATTACTAAGTATATGTGGGTTGATTTACTTTAAGCTTTCTTGCATGATTTCACTCTTGAATTGCACGATTACACTAGCAAAACACACCCATCAAGTGTTTGATGAAATGTCCCATTTAGGGTTCTTGAGCTATTGATGATCTAATGCATGGCCTATGAGTCAAGTGACTTTATGATGATAAAAATGATGTATCTAAGTGTTGATTCCATGAAAAGAATCTATAGTCTTGCAAGTTGACCATACCATAGATGAATGGTATGTACCTCATCCACCTTGTCGGGTGGTGACAATCCCGTACTACCATAGATGAGGAGGTATGTACCTAATCCACCTTGTCGGGTGGTGGCAATCCCATACTACCATAGATGAGGGGTATGTACATCATCCACCTTGTCAGGTAGTGGCGATCCCGTACTACCATAGATGAGGGGTATGTACCTTATCTATCTTGTCAGGTGGTGGCAATCCCGTACTACCATAGATGAGGGGTATGTACCTCATCTACCTTGTCGGGTGGTGGCAATCCCATACTACAATGGATGAGGGGTATGTACCTCATCCACCTTGCCGGGTGGTGGCAATCTCATACTACCATAGATGAGGGTATGTACCTCATCAACCTTCCAAGCAGGTGGCATGCCTTGGATTCCAAGTACTAAGTTGCTTGGTCTATGATGATGGTCTCTTCCTACATATGTCAGGTGTTCTATATAAGCATGTTTTACTTCAAGCATCATTCATGCTGAAACAATCCCAAAAAATGCATGAAAATGTGCCTCGAAAGTGCCCGAAATCATAATCTTTTTATATCTCAAAATTCGTGCGCGATATCAAAAATCTGACTTCATATTCTTGTTCAGGGGGTAAAATTGAGTGGGAAATGGTTCTAATCCCGATTTTAGAGCAAATGAATCGCAATTTTAATTTCCCAAAAATCGATTTCAAGAGAGCTTTTCGCGCCCCTGGCACAACGCACCGAGGGCACGTGACAGTGTAAGTTGTTTCCAGTTTTTCTATCTTGGTCCAAGGCTTTGGGTCTTGGGCCTAAGTGTTCCCATGTGTAAAAATGCCTATACTTAGCCTTATTTCACCCTCATATCATTCAAGACATTCCCAAATAAACTCCAAACCACTTATACTATATATTTCATTTTCAAATTTCAAGTCTCATTGGTTCCTTTTCCCCATGATACCCAGGCTCTCTTTTACTTATAATTGTATGATTTTAAAATTGAAATACTCATGGGTCTTAATTAATATGAATTTTACTACACACTATATTGGGGTTTCATGAAATTATAGTTGTTTTACCATGTTTTAAGCTATGAATCTAAGATCTATTATGACATTTGATGAAGGATTTTGATGTATATTGCTTGAGAGTGTTATCAAGTATCTATTGATGGTTTTACATTGGATTTTCTAGCACGATTTTACACTCTTGAATTGCATGGTTTTACACTAGCACTACACACCCGCCAAGTGTTTGATAAAATATTCGGTTATGAGTTTCTTGAGGAATTGAAGGTCCAATGCATGTCTTATGAGTTGAATGACTATATGCTGATGAAAGGAATGTATGTATATGATACTATCTCGATAGTGTTGGGAATTGACCAAGCGTTACTCGGGGGTTGTAGACCCAAGTAACCATGTTGAGGGGTTTGTACCTCGATCGCCTTGTTCAGGAGGTGGTAGGCCCATGAAACCACGTCAATGGTTGTGTACCTTGATAAACACATTGGGGGGGTTTGTATACCATCAACCATGTTGGGGGTTTTGTACCTCATCAACCATGTTGAGGGGTTTGTACCTCATCAACCTATTGAGGGTTCGTACCTCATTCGCCTCTCCAAGGGGGTGGTAGGCCTTGAATATGCACTAACAATGGTCTCTCCTTACACATGTATTATGTTCTATATAAACATGATTCTCTTCAAGTATCATTCATGCATGCCATATTGCTATGTGTTTATTCATTTCCTATGTTATGCATTTTGTTTATGGTACTTATCACTTGTTGCATTACATCCTACATACTTAGTATAATCAAACGTACCAATGCATACTCTATGACCACATGATGTCACCATGTAGGAACCGAAGCCCCGCTTGATCATCCACCTCCACGTGGCTAGTACAACATCTCTCAATCTCTTTGGTTAGTCCTCCATTTCAGGGATGATGCTTATGATCTCTTACCATGTTCTAAGACTACCCTTTTTTTGTGTAAATATTGACTAGGAGTGTGAGCTCGGTAGCTTGTCTTGGCCCTCGCTAAGATCTAAGTTTTAGAGATGTTATTGTACATGTATGTATTATGCTTTGAGCTTTTAATCCCGCTTGACTCTTGATGTTTATGATATGAGAATCGTCCCTAAGCCTTGTTTCTCCCTATCTACTATCTCTCGTTGTATTTTATTGCTTCCGCGACCAAGGATATGTGTATGATATGCTAAGAGAATTGTTTGGGGTTCCTTCAGGTTTCCCATTCGCCGTGTCACGTCTTCGCCATAGGCTTGGGTCGTAACAAACTTGGCATCAGAGCACTAGGTTGTTAGATTCGCAGAGTCCAACACACCGCGTCGATTAGTGTCTTTCATGGTTGTGTTGTGCACCACAACTATGAGTAAGAGGCTATGAGGCATCTTAGGAAATGTTTCCCTTTTTCATGTTCTAAGTCATGCTATAGAGTTGAAATAAGGTTTTTTCCCCCTAACGATTGTTCTTTGCTGTGTTAGATCATGCCTAACACACGAGGGAAAGAGGAGCCTACACTCCCGAGGACCAACCAGCTCATGGTGAGCTCCGGGATGCTCTCACTTTGCTTGCAAAAGTTGTGCCTAATCAAGCTAATCAAGGGACCCAAGCCCCTCATGCTCCTACACCGCCATCCTGAGTGAGAGACTTCATGAATCTCATGGGCCAAAAGTGAATGATGACCCTCAAGAGTTAATTGATGAGGACTATAAGGTTTTGGCTATTATGGGTGTTAGATCGAAGGAGAACGCGGAGTTGGTGGCTTACCAACTCATGTGGGTAGCACAAATATGGTTTAACCAATGGAAGGAGGAGAAGAGAATCAATAATATGGTACTTTGGGAGGAGTTCAAGGCGGCTTTTCTTAACTGGTTCTTCCCTCTTGAACTTAGGGAAGCCAAAGTGGTGGAATTTATGAATTTGAGACAAGAGTCTATGAGTATGAGGGAGTATGCCCTCAAGTTTAGTCAACTCTCTAAATATTCTCCCTACTTGTTGGCCGACCCAAGGTCTAGAATGAATAAATTTGTGATGGGTGTTTCCAATTTGATGAGTGAAGAATGTCAGTCCACTATGTTGATTAATGACATGGATTTGTTCTGGTTGATGACCTCTGCTGAACAAATAGAGGAGGAGAAGCTGAGGAAGAGGAGGAGTCATGAGGCCAAGAGGGTCAGTTTTGAGGGATTGTTCCATAGTCGAAAGGGTGGCCGGTTCCATCAATGCCAAGGATCTTCTCCAACATTTAATAAGAGGGTTGCCAATGACTTTCCAAGGGTCCAAGGTGTTGGGGGTATGGTTCCTAATGGTGAGTGTCCAAAATGTGGTAGGGGTCATAGTGACCTATGTTTGAGGGATACTAATACATGTTATGGTTGTGTGGAAGTGGGGCATAAGGTGATGGATTGCCCTCGAAATCGCAACAAGGGCAAGGAGGTTCATCTACAAGGTGCTAATGCAGTTCCTTTGGGGAGAGGTGGTCAACAAAGTGGTGCCCCAAGGCACAATCAGTTTTATGCTTTGCATAGGAGCAAGGGTTGATAAGGTGCCCGACATCGTTACCGGTATGTTGAAAGTCTTTAATTTTGATGTGTATGCATTGATTGATCCAGGTGCCACTCTTTCTTTTGTTACCTCTTTGTTGCGAAAAAGTTTCACGTTGAGCCCGAATTGTTGTGGAAGTCATAAGAGGTGTCTAATCCTATTGGTGCATCTATTGTTGCTAGAAAGGTCTATAGAAATTGTCCCATTTGCATCTTGCATAAAATATTGCCTTGTGATCTTGTTGAGTTTGACATGGTTGATTTTGATGTCATTCTTGGGATGGATTGGTTGCATTCGTACTATGCCTCTATTGATTGTAGAACCTATAGATTCAAATTCTAATTCCCAAATGAACCTGTTCTTGAGTGGGAGAGTCATGATATGGTGGTCAAGGGTAGGTTCATCTCTTGCATTAAAGCCCGTAAGTGATCTCTAAGGGGTGTCTTTATCATCTTGTGAGGATTAGGGATGTGAGTCTAAAGTCCTTCCCATAGAGTTGGTTTCAGTTGTAAATGAGTTCCTTAATGTCTTTCCAAATGACCTCCCCGGTGTGCCTCCCGAAAGGGGAATAGATTTTGGTATAGACCTCATCCCCGATACTCAACCCATTTCTATTACCCCTTATCGTATGGCCCCGGTGGAGTTAAAGGAGTTGAAGGAGAAACTGAGGGACTTGTTGGAGAAGCTTTTCATTAGGCCTAGCCAATCACCTTAGGCTACACCAGTGTTGTTTGTGAAGAAGAAGGATGGGTCTCTTAAAATGTGCATTGACTACTGGCAACTTAATCAACCACCATCAAGAATTGATGGTTTGTTTGACTAATTGCAAGGGGCGACCCACTTCTCTAAGATTGATCTTTAGTCCAGGTACCATCAAGTGAAGGTGAGGGAATGTGATATTCCTTAGACGACCTTCCTGACTAGATAAGAGCATTTTGAGTTTGTTGTGATGTCCTTTGAATTGACCAATGCACCGGTTATCTTCATGGATCTGATGAATAGGGTCTTCAAAACCAACCTTGATTCGTTTGTTGTGGTCTCATTGATGATATTTTAATCAATTCTCGTGGCGAGGAGGAGCATAGGGCTCATTTGAGGGTAGTCTTGCCAAGATTTAGGGAAGAGAAGTTGTATGCTAAATATGAGAAGTGTGAATTTTGGTTGAAAGAGGTTGCCTTCTTAGGTCATGTGGTGTCGGGGGATGATATTAAGGTAGATCCTAAAAAGATGGATATGGATTCAAAATTGGCCTAGACATTGACCCCATTGGATATAAGGAGCTTCTTGGGCTTAGTGGACTACTATCAGAGGTCTGTGAATTGGTTCTCTTCTATTGCCTCTCCCATGACAAAGTTGACTCAAAAGAAATCCAAATTTGTATGGTCTGATGAGTGTGAAAGGAAATTCCAAATATTGAAGGATAAGCTTGTGTCCGCTCCTATATTGTCACTATCGGAAGGGCTAGAGGGATTTGTTGTGTATTGTGATGCTTCTCAGGTTGGTTTGGATTGTGTGTTGATGCGAAGTGGGAAGATCATAGCCGATGCTTCTAGACAACTCAAAGTTCATGAAAAGAATTATCCTACCCATGATCTTGAGTTGGCCGCCGTTGTATTTGCATTAATGATTTGGCGTCAATATTTGTATGGGATGCATGTTGATGTGTTCACTGATCTTAAGAGCCTCCAATATGTCTTCACCCAAAAAGATCTCAACTTGAGCAAAGGATGTGGTTAGAACTTCTTAAGGACTATGATATCAGTGTACATTATCATCTCGGTAAGGCTAATGTGGTGGCAGATGCTTTGAGTAGGGTATCTATGGGTAACCTAGTTCATGTTGATGATGGTGGTGGTGTTGTTTTTGTTGATGGTTCTAAATCTTCATTTGTTGAAGAGGTGAAAGATAAGCAAGATCTTGATTCCTCATTGTTAGAATTGATAAAAGATGGGACGATGGAGGTTTTCTCCCAAGGGAAAGATGGTGCCCTTAGTTACCAAGGTAGGTTGTGTGCCTTGTGTTAATGGCTTGAAGGAGAAGATTATTGATGAGGCTCATGGTTCTTCTTACTCTATTCACCCCGGGTCTAATAAAATGTATAAGGATTTGAGAGAGGTGTATTCGTGGGGAAGCATGAAGAGGGACATTGCAAAATTTGTATCCGGTTGCCATAGTTGCCAACAAGTTAAAGCCAAGCATCAAAGTCCAGGTGGCCTAACCCAAGACATAGAGATTCCTACTTGGAAGTGGGAAGAGAATAATATGGATTTTGTGGTTGGCTTGCCCAAGACTAGAAAGGGTTTTGATTCCATTTGGGTTATGGTTGATAGGATTACAAAATCGGCTCACTTTGTACTAGTTAAGACTACCTATGGGGCTGAAGATTATGCTAGGTTGTACATTCATGACTTGGTGAGATTGCATGAGGTTCTTTTGTCCATCATATCAGATCATGGTGCACAATTCACTCCACACTTTTGAAGGTCTCCTACCAAAGAGGACTTTGAACCAAGGTAAAGCTTAGTACGACGTTTCACCCTCAAACGGATGGCCAAGCCAAAAGAACTATCCAAACACTTGAATACATGCTTAGGGCTTGTGTATTGGAGCATAAGGGTAGTTCGGATGATCATCTTCAATTGGTTGAGTTTGCATATAGCAATAGCTATCATTCTAGCATCGAATGGCTCCTTTTGAGGCTCTCTATGGTAGACATTGTAGATCCCCGATTGGGTAGTTTGAGGTTGTATACATGGCTTTGTTGGGTCTAGATCTGGTTGTGGATGCTATGCAGAAAGTAAGGATTATGAAAGAAAGTTTGAGGATAGCACAAAGTCACCAAAAGTCTTATGTCGATGTGAGAAGGAGAGAGGTTGAATTTAAGGATGGTGATTGGATCTATTTAAAGGTGTTACCCATGAAGGGTGTGGTTCGTTTTGGTAAGAAGGGCAAGTTAAGCCCTATATATGAGGGTCCCTATAAGGTGATGAGGAGAATTGGTAAGGTGGCTTACTAGTTGGATTTGCCTAGTGAAATGGAATCGGTTCATCTGGTCTTCCATGTGTCTATTTTGAGGAAGTGTGTCGGTGATCCTAATTCTATTGTGTCTCTTGATATTGTGGGGCTGGTTGAACACAACTTGTCATATGAAGAGGTTCCAGTAGAGATCTTGGATAGGCAAGTGAAGTGGTTGAGGAACAAGGATGCTGCTTCCGCTAAGGTCCTTTAGAGGAATCAACAAGTCGAAAGTGCTACTTGGGAGGCCGAAGCGGATATGCAAAAATGATACCCTTATCACTTCCATCCTACTCAAACCTAAGGTACTAATTATACGTCTTTTATGTGATTTCATGTCTCATGTTCTAGCCCTAAGTCATTTGCATGCATTCATGTTTACATTGAAAAAGTTCATGGTGATTTTACATTTATGATGAGATTTAAGAAATGATGTTTTAAGTATGTTGTTGCATTCTTGTTAGGGCTGATTTCTTTATGATTACTCTTCTCATATACATCTCTTTGACATTCGGGAACGAATGTTCCCAAGGGGGGATATTGAAACGACCCCAAAAAGTGCCCGAAAATGAGCCTCAAAAGTGTCCGATATCGTACTTTTCGTATATCTCAAATCCGTGCGCGATATCAAAAATCGGAATTCATATTCTTGTTCAAGGGGTCAATTGAATATGCAATATATCTAACTCCGATTTTAGAGCAAACGAATCATAATTTCAATTTCCCAAAAATTGATTTCCATAGAGCTTTTCTCGCCTGTGGCGCGTTGCGCCAAGGGTATGCCACAGTGTAAATTTTATCTGGTTTTTATATCTCGGTCCAAGGCTTTGGGTCTTGGAACTAAGTATTCCTATGTGTGAGAATGCCTATACTTAGCCTTATTTTACCCTTATATCATTCAAGACATTCCCAAATACACTCCCAAACACTTAGACAATATTTCATCTCCAAATTTAAAGTCTCAAAACACATCCAAATTCTAAGGTTATCATTCAAGCTTCAAGTCTCCATCTCCAATCTTCATCAAGCTATTCTCCCAAGATAAGGTATGTGGGTTTCTTTCATGGGTTCCTTTCATCCATGATACCCAAGTTCTCTTTTACTTAGAATTGCATGATTTAAAGTTGATTTACTCATGAGTCTAAATTATTATGAATTTCACTGCACACTATGTTGGGGTTTCATGAAATTATGGTTCTTTTAGCATGTTTTGAACCTGTTCTCAAAGATCTGTTGTGAGATTTGATGAAGGGTTTTGATGTATATTGCTTGAGGGTGATACCAAGTATCTATTGATGGTTTTACATGAAATTTTCTAGCATAATAACACTCTTGAATTGGATGGTTTTACACTAGCACTACACACCCACCAAGTGTTTGATAAAATATCCAATAATGAGTTTCTTGAGGAATTGAAGGTCCAATGAATGTATTATGAGTTGAATGACTATATATTGATGAAAGGAACGTATATATATATGACATTGTCGCTATAGTGTTGGGAATTGACCCAGCCTCACTCAAGGGGTTGTAGGCTCGGGTAACCATGTTGCGAGGTTTGTACCTCGATCGCCTCGCTCAGGAGGTGGTAGGCCCGTGCAACCATGTTGAGGGGTTTGTACTTTGATAACCACGTTGGGGGGTTTGTCCTCCATAAGGGGGTTTGTACCTTAGCAACCATGTTGAGGGGTTTATACCTCATAACCTATTGAGGGGTTCGTACTTGGATATGCACTAACAATGGTCTCTCCTTACATATGTATTATGTTCTATATAAACATGCTTTTTTTCAAGTATCCTTCATACATGCCATATTGTTACATGTTTATTCATTGCTTATGTTACCCATTTTGTTTATAGTGTTTATCACTTGTTACATTAGATCTTACATACTTAGTACATTCAAACGTACTAATGCATACTCTATGCCTACATGATGTCACCATGTAGGAACCAGAGCCCCGCTTGATCATCCACCTCCACGTGGCTAAGTACGACATCTCTCATGCTCTTTGGTGAGTCCTCCATTTCAAGGATGATGCTTATGATCTCCTGCCATGTTCTAAGACTATCCTTCTTTTGTGTTAATGTTGACTATGAGGGTGAGCCTGGTAGCTTGTCTTGGCCCCGGCTAAGTATCTAAGTTTTAAATGTGTTGTTGGACATGTATGTATTATGCTTTAAGCTTTGACTCCCTCTTGACTCTTGATGTTTATGATATAAAAATTGTCCCTTAGCCATGTTTGTCCCTATCTACTATCTCTTATTGTATTTTATTGGTTTCGTGACCAAGGATGTGTGTATAATATGCTAAGAGGCTTGTTTGGTTTTCCTTCGGGTTCCCCATACACTGTGTCACATCTAGGTCCTAGGCTTGGGTCATGACACATGCATGTCATGTTGCTAATATACTATCTCTTGCTTACGATTATGCATTTCAATTATGTTGCCTATCTCTTGTTGCATTGCATCCTAAATACTTAGTACATTCAAAAGTACTAACGCATACTCTATGCCTACATGATGTTACCATGTAGGACCCGAAGCACCTCACGATCATCCCACTTGTGGCTAGTTTTGACATCTTGAAGATAGCTTGTGGTGAGTCCTCAAGTTTGGGGACATTAACCTTTCTCTCTTGCTTATGTTATTTCCTTATGATGAATACTTTGACACTAAAAGTGTGAGCCCGGAAAGCTTTTCTTGGCCCCTGTCCAATCTATGTTAAAGGTGGTGTTGGACAAGTGATGTAATTACGTTGAGCTTTGGTGTTGGACAAATGATGTAATTACATTGAGCTTGACTCTTTATGATTTATTCTATTAAACTCTTCTCATATTCTATATCTTTAATTGTATTCTCTTGATGTTGTTTACTTGGCTTCCGTGACCAATGATGTATGAATGATATGCTAAGAGGCTTGTTTGGGGACCCTTCGGGTTCACATTGGCCGTGTCATGTCTAGGTCCTAGGCTTGATACACAAAATTGCATGATTTAAAGTTGATTTATTCATGGGTATTATCCATTATGAAATTCACTACACACTATGTTGAGGTACATAAAATTATGAGTATTTTACCATGTTTTGGGCTATCAATCTAAGATCTATTATACAATTTGATGAAGGGTTTTGATGTATATTATTTGAGGGTGTTACCAAGTATCTATTAAATGTTTACATTGAACTTACTAGCATGATTTCACTCTTGAATTCATGGTTTTATACTAGCACTACACACCCTCTAAGTGTTTGATAAAATGTCCGGTTATAACTTATACAGAAATTGAGGGCTCAATGCTTGTCTTATAAGTTGAATGACTATATGATAAAACAATGATGATGAAATGATGAGTAAATGCATGCATGTCTATGATGATGTGATGATGAAATGAGAATAGAATGATAATGAAATGTATGTATGGATATGATGACTAGATGACAATGAGAGGGATGAACATATAAATGATATTATTCTATATAGTGTTGGCTTGTGACTATGCCTTATCGAGGGTTGCACATCGGGTAACCGTGTCAAGGTGTTCGTACCTTAACAACCGATTTGGGGTTTGTACTTCAGTCACCATGGGTGGTAGGGTGCGATGATCCATCAACCTTGTTGGGGGTTTGTATCCATCAACCTATCGAGGGTTTGTACTCCGATCACGATGGGTTGTAGGGTGCGACTATCCATCTACCATGTTGGGGGTTTGTATCTATCAACCTCGTTGGGGGATTTGTACTCCATCAACCATGTTGGGGGGTTTTTACCTATCAATCCATTGGGGGTTTTGTATGTCAACAACCTGATGAAGGTGTTCGTACGTCATGCGCCTTTCAAGCGGGGTCACTCCCTCCACATATGTTATGTTCTATGAAAGTATGATTTAACTCAAGCATTTTCCATTCATGTCATATTGCCACATGCTCATCTATTGTCTAATTAAGCATTTAATTATGATGCATATCTATTATTGCATTGCATCCTACATACTTGGTACATTCAAATGTACTAACTGATACTCTATGCCTAATGATGTCACCATGTAGGAACCGGTGTACCGCTTGATCATCCTCCTCCTCTACGTGGCTAGTACAACTTCTATCAAGCTTGTTGGTGAGTCCTCCATTCTAGGGACGTTACTTATGATCTCTTGCTATGTATTAAGACTTTC